>QVNV01016090.1:0-34514 GCA_014825455.1 Pseudomyrmex pallidus | reverse complement strand
AGGGATTCCTAAATAGGACATACCGTAATGCTCCCTGATCAGGGCCACATACTACGTCAGGTTTGCCGGATCCAATTTCTACTCGGGTTTTTCTTTTAAAATAAAATTTAACAAATGACGATATATATATTCTGCTACAATATTTAATAAATATTCATATTTACATCTTAGACAATATTTTAAGATTTAATATGAAAAATGGAGAGAATATATTTAGCATATATTAATTTTTTTGCTAGAGAGAAAAAGAGAAAGAGAGAGAGAAAGAGAGAAAGTTTTAGTTTTAATTTATTCTCCTCGAGAAAATATCTTTGCTCTTCTCTTATACTTTTTAGCTTGATATTTTCTTCAGAAATAATCACAATTGCCGTATATGTTTAAAAAATATTATAAACTTGTTCCTTCATAAACAAAAATGGCAATAAAAATACATTCAAATTTCAACTTTTTTCCTTGTTGAGAAACACTGGTTTGAACGAAGTATCGAACAAACACGAGAATTTACTCTCAGTTCGGTTCATGCTAAATTAGGGATGGTTTAGTGATAGAGACAAGCTGTGTGTATGCACCCAAACGAAAACGCTGACACGTTATGTATTTTTGGTAGGTACAAGCGCGCACGTGTGCCGAACTTCATGGGCCATAAAATAACCGCGAAACGAGAGAATGCTCTGATAGCGTAAAAACTGCTGGTTGCTGTTGTATTTATATTGGCGTCATAATCCGTTGGCTGTCGTCTGTGAAAAAGCGCATGCTTTTCGGTTTTCGCCGACAAAAGCCGTCGGTAATTCCGATCATAATCGGATTTATAATATATAGGTGCGCACCGATTGTGTAATTAACTTTTAATAGCTTGCTTCACACAAACAGAAAACAATGCCTTTTTTTTTCCACAATTTTTTTGCATCAACTAGACATTCACAAACGCGCGCGCGCTACTGGTTTAGCCTTTGAAATGTCAAAACTACATAACATTTGACAAGCAGCCTGAATTGCACGAGACGTGGAAGCAAAAAGAATCAATCTAAATTTCAAAAACTAATGGCGCGACACAACAAAATCTTGACGCGTACTTTTTGATATATCTAACAAATGCCAACAGTTAAATTCGCGCGTTCACATTCGGGTATCTTTAAATCATTAATCGAGACAACGTATTTGACAGTCGATAATTTCTCTGTCTCTCCAACGTGACGAGAAAGATAGAACGATCTTCCTCCATCCGTTTTACGGTTTAAGTCTTAAGTACCAACAATAACAGCACGCAAGGCTGCCGTTTGCCAGATACGTCACTGTCAACCGCAAGGGATTTCGCAAAGAGATATTATTGTTACTGCTACGGCGCAAACGCACAAAATCCCGGATTTCGCAGGGTAAGAGATTACGGGGTCTAAATTCAGTTTGTATTCGCTGATAATTAAGCAGTAACGATAACAAATCTCTGACAAACGCCACACATTTGACTGTTTCAAACTGCCAAACCTCAAATATATCTCGAAAAAATATAGAAGCTTTCTCATTAGTTATACGCACAACTTTTTAAATGTGTTTTATTAAATGCAATAAGCACTTATATTAAAAAAAATTATTAAAAATAATTAAAATGTTAGAAATTATTTACTTTTGAATTTTTATGCATTACGTAATTTTCCACAACATGATATTGTTTTCGCGATAATATTTTATCAAGAGAACAAAATCAAAAGAGGACATATTTGTGCGAGTGTACTTGGCGCCTGTTTTTACCTTTTTTTTTGGAAAGGTAAGTTTTTCAAGATATAGAATATTGAATGAGTCAGCATATAAATATACGAGTATTTCACGCACAAAGTCGTTGCGTGCGTGACATAGCTTTTCTTTGCCAAGTTAAACGCTATTTGTTAAATCTTTAACAAAATAAATAAATTTTTTATGGAATATTAAAAATTTAACGTAGATTGCGTCAATACAAAATATTTTTGTTGCAATAATACGTAATAATACTATACTAAGTATCGTTTTGAGCAGAAATAAGACTTGTCTATGCAAACATCATAAAATCGCATAGTGATATATGTATATCGCATATCGCTATATATCGCATATCGATATATATCGCATTTCGATATATATCGCATATCGATATATCAATCTTCTTTTTGTTTCTAATTGCCGATTCCAGCAAAGTGTTAAAATTTGATTAACCAGAAAGCCCCGATTTATTCCAATGCAACTTTATCGGCGCATTACCAGCGATTCAATTTTCGTTTTGCACTCGATAATTAATGGCGAATTTGCGAGTTTGCTTTCGCGAAAAAAATTGCATAAGCAAACAACCGATAAAATATAGAAGTTGTATATGAGACCGTCAAATCCTCTTGTATTTTTATTAGATAATTATAACTAGAAAAAAAACATAATGTCTAAAAAAACTAGAAAAAAACATAACATCTAACGCGGTTTTTTCCACGATTGTTTCTGGTTTACTTTAATTTACGCTTGCAGATGGTGACCGTTTTAATTTCTTTAACAAACTGACGTACACCACGTGAAAGACATCATCCGGCGCAAAATATACCGAAGTCGAAGCTTTAAAAGGCACGGAGGGAAAAGCGACGACGCAGGAAAACCGAGATAGAAGTGAAAAAGCATGAAAGTGGGCCGCGAGAAACATCTCTGTGGCCACACCGAGACTTTGCGCACATTTCTTCTTGCGTCGGTTCAGTTTTCCGGTATAGCATTTCCGGTTTGCGCGGTTTGCCGACCTAAGCGCGGAAAAACCGGATGAAACGCGTGTACATATCGCGAAAAGAAAAGGAGACAAGAGAAATTTTTCTCTTAATCACATGCGGTAAAAAAAACTAATGTAAAAACTATTTAAACACGCGCGCAAGAATGAAAATTTACAAAAGTATACATTACTTGTACAAACTTTGATTAACAAATACAGTAGATATATATAGATACAATAAATATATATACGGTAAAAGTAGTAAAAATACTTGTTGTGTGTGTGTGTGTGTGTGTGTGTGTGTGTGTGTGTGAGTAAAGTTTTACATAAAAAAAGAAATTCTTAAAGTAAACAAGAAGCACGATGTTGCTTCTTCTATTAATTTGTAACTTTAAAACTACTGTGCGTTAAATCTTTGATCATCAATATATATCCGCAAATTTAATATACTCACACACACACACACACACAAAAATGTGAGAAAATAATTCGTATGGTATATTCACGCACAAATACACAATTAATTAAAACCATCACTGCTATTATTAGAAATTTAATAGTACAATATCCCAGGTATTGCTAATGAAAATTAATACTTCATAACGTATAGTATTATATCCAATCCATATATATGTAGATTTTTAGTCGCGGATTTATTGTTAGTATAAACGACGTTTAATCAATCGATTGCTCAGGTGACCGAGCTCTATTGCATATTTATTGCGAAAATACAAATATGACGGAGCAAAGGGCGTAAACGCGCGGACGACTCTTAAATTCTCTCTCCGATATGAATTTTTAATTTTCCTGTGCTTTACGACTGGCCATTAAAATACAGCAAAGAAGGGTGAGGAGAGGGCACAAGGGGATGAGAGAAAGAGCGGAAACCGTGGTCTCGAAGGCGGAAGCGCAAAAGAAGGCGAATGTATAGAGCCTCGGGGAATCCCCGACGGAGTTATATTTTTCTCCGCGAGCGGCTCTCTCTCTCTCTCTTTAGCTACGTAGCGCGATTGCCCTGAGATATGCGATTACGCGAATTTATTGGTGTATAATACCTCCGGGCTGAAGGAGAAGAAGAATCGATGCATCGCTTATACACAAATTCGAAATCGATACACGAAACTCTCGCTGCAGTGTTTTTCCAACTATGTTTCATGAAAATAAATCCGTGATCCGCGAGAAAGTTTTTAACTTATTTCGCTCACCAAAGCATATCTTTGAAATTCACAAAATAAATTATTTTTATTGGCGACAAAAGTTGTATTTTGTTCTGTAATGTATAATATCATACTTTGTCTCTGAAAAAATAAATCAAATCGATCAAATTACACCGCAGATAATAAACGTAATTAAATTTAAAGAATTTGTGAAAAATTTATAAGTCCCTGGGACTTACAAATAAGTGAAAACTCGGACTTATTGATCGTTTATGTTTGCTGTGTACGGAAACCTGGGAGACAGATGACGATAATAAAGTGACGTGGCAGTGAAATCATTTTGAAGAGCTCGTTGTAGAAACTGCTCGCGAGAAGTGGGTATGTGAAACGCGGTTGGTATTAGGTGCAGAAACCGAATGAGTTACGAGGGGTTATAAATTCCGAATATTGGAGTTCTGCCCTGTCCTTTTCTCCCCTCGTCCTTTCTCCGCGCTTTGCTCCCGCTGTTCCGTACAATAGAGAAGGGGAATCTCCTTCTATCTGTGCACCTCGTCTTGACCCGCTATTATTATGTGATGCCACCACAAAAATAGAATCTATATTTGAGCGGTCTATATAGGGACACCCCGTAAAAAGGAACATTTATGTTCATGTGCGCGCCTACTCGCGTGTGCATACTTAGCTATATGTATATTATATCTACGTGTACTCTTCTAGTTTATTATGAGCACGAAGCAGAGTAGAATTCCGCCCCTTGAAAAAAAGAAGGGCAAGAAATGCAACGTTGTGCGAACTAAATTTATTTTTGTGTGTGTACACTTCCTCAGAATTAATGTAATTGTAAATTAAAGTATATTGATTTACACACTTTACTTACATCAAAGAAATCTTCTTTTAAAAAATTCTCTCTTATTTATATTACATAATATATTGTGAGACCATGTATAAAACGTTTACGTTGTTTTGAAATAAACTAAAATACGAATAATATCTGTTCGTGTAATGTAAAACAAAACATAATTATGTGAGTTTTTATAGTACAAGTTTTAATTTTATATAAGTGATAATAATGTTTATTAAATCTAGTTAAGTTTATATAAATACCATTTCTGTGTATTTTTTTCAACCAACAATTAAAAACAAAAAACGTATTGTATTTCTATATCCATATCACACACACCACATATTATAAATATAAATCCACAAAGCCTCTTACTGTGTGGCTTTGCCTTTACGTTATTACGATAAAATCCTTCTAGTATAGTAAACTTTTATATTCGCCGACTCATCTGCTTTGCAATCTCTGCTGTGTGACATTAAATGTACCTAAAAAATAAAAAAAAATGTATTTCGCTACATTCACACATACTTTACGAATGCAAATCGATTTTACTCCGATAATCCCGACTGCATCCCTGATTCACGTCTAACGCGTTACGCACTTTTAACAATTAAATCAACACGATGGGAGGTTTACGAATCGTGAATATTATATTACTGAAAACGGCGCAATGTGCGAGTACCTACACGTACGTTTTGATTTTGGTAAAAAAAAAAAAAAAAACAAATGACGATACAGCGCGTAACGTCACGACCCGACAGGGAAAACGCGAGAAATCTGAAAGCAATTGTCAGCAGAATATTCGGCTATCGCAAAATCTCGCAGGACAACGCGACACTCGCGATCGCTGACTGTATATCTCGCGCACATCCAAAAATTCCACTCGACACTATCGATTTTTACCCGCATGGGAATTTTGTTTTTTTACGAGATTATATATTTGGACATAAATCAAAGTGTGTATATATTTTTTTACAACAATATTTTATACTGCAACGTCAAAATATATTACCAGATGTGTTCGTTCTTTTATTAGAAAAAAAAAAGAAAATTAAGAAAAAAATTATATGAGAAATATGTGTGAGAATTGACAATTTTTTTCGCGCAGGGTTTGTTTGATTTTTATTTAAAAAGTAGTAACGTGTTGCTCGCGTAGAATGAGCTAAGACACTATTTATCATTTCACGACTGTTAATCCGTATACAAAATATCAGCTTGAATAATCTTATATAACTATTAAAACCTAGCAAGTTAGTATTTTACACTTGTAACGGATTAACAACTTTATACATATATGTATATGTATATTAAATATATATACATACACACAATAGAACAAGGGTGTTATACGGGCGTCCTTTCGTTTCAAAGACTTAAAATTATGTCGAAAACGCTGCTCCTTTTATATACAGGGTGTCTCTTTCCAATCCACACATAACAAATCGCGTTTATTTTTCATAAATGTAATTTAGATCGAAATAACACGTACATTTCAAAATTTGTGTGTAACGTATTAGTATTTAACCGCTTACAGGAAGTTAATACCGCAAATTCAGTACATAGTACATGCTATCAAGGTATTCTCAAGAGAATGTACCAAACTCATATCCGTCGAGTAACTATACAAGTTTTCGGCCCTTAAGCAAATTGTTAAACAAGACTCTCGCTATTGTTCTGTTTGCAAGCCCGAGGAAACAAATTTAAAAGTGAAGCAAGATTAAATTGCTTCACATTTCTGAGAATACGTAATCTCTTTTTAAGTTTAGATATTAATTACGTTTATATTTAAAATAACTAAATGTTAAGATTATTTTTCTGTGTATGCTATACACCTGTGCAAAACTCTTTTACATATTTTTATAAATATCTTTAATATTGATAAGCTGCTTGTAATCTCTCATAATTGTCTATTCTCTATGTCTGTGTCTATATATAATTTCTTTTTACATATGAAGCTAAACACGGGATTAACAGGCGACACCCTGTATGTACATGAGAGAGGTTCGAGACGTTCTCGCAATGAGGTCGCTGTTCTTTTACTAATTAAAGCCTCATTCTTTGATCTGAAAAGCGCGACCTGGCAAATAGAAGAAACTGTCGATTTTCCGGACCAACGCTCGAGTGCACAGATCGCGAGGAGTTCACTGCTTCTTCCTCCGGTCGCTCTCCTTTTATCCGCTTGTGACGTTAGTCGCATGTTCTAGGAAAACTCCCTGTGGAAATGTCGCAGACGAAAAAAAGAGCAAGATCTTTTAAATTATCCGCTTGTATTTTCTCAAGACGTAATTTCTTATCTAATAATCGTTAATACAAACAGTTGAATTAATTTCGTAAGATATACATGTCATTTATTATAGAATATTCCAGAAAATTTATTAGGAAAACGAGATAACTTTGTTGTACGCACACAAATAATAAAATACTTTTTACTTTTTTACATAAACTAAAAAAATTATAAATAGAAAATATAAGAGTATTTGTTATTTTTTTTTAGATAATAATTACACATTTTTTGTTACATAGTGCGACGCAGTATTTTCACTGTCTACGCTTTGTTTTCTTTTTGCAAATAAAATGTATAAATATTTTATAATAGTACTTCATAAAGTCGTATTGTTTCTGTGCGTCAAATATCTTATCGATTTTGTTCTACCACACGAGACCGTATTAATTAATAGCGCACAGGAGGATATACAGTATTCTATAGTATCATTTTCACGAAATCCTCTCATTTCGCCACGCTGTTTGTTCAACGGTAATTATGTAACTTCTCCCATGTGCTATTTACCGCGACACGTCTCGCTTTTCTTCGTTGATGCACATTGTTATTACCGTAAGCCCTCCCATAATCTTAACCAAATCTCGCGAAATTATTGTCGTAAAACAAAATGCCGGTTACGACAGTAAATGTGTAAAAGAAAGAGACAGAGAAACAGGCGCACGCAGCAATAAATTTAAATTCCAATTTCGCCGAATGCAGTCGTAGTAAGTACTGTCATGGACATTCCCTCGAGTATGCCATCTGTACCTGAATAAAATACTTACTGTTTTTATGGCCCAACGACGATCTCTCTTTCTTCATCGTTCTTATTAAGCTATAAAAATCTAAGGACTGCAATATGTCAACAATCACAAGTTGCATCTCATAACGATCACTTTTTTAATCCAGATACAAAAGATAAATTATTTTTGTTTCTATATATCAATACGTACAGGACTTTTTATTCGAACTTTGTTTAAAATCTCAGTCTTTATTTTGGAAAAAGTTATGTCTTACTATGAAAGTTTTTTGTTGAAAAAAAATAGTGTATATTACCTTTTATCCGATTGATATGTAAAAATGTAAGAAGTTTATAAATTTGCGCGAAGTTACAGACGCGGAATTTAAAATTTGCATAAAATTTAAACGTTATTTAAGTAGCGAAGTAATATTATAGTAATATAATAATTAAGAAAATATTTTAAATTCTTCTTAAGAGAAAGCAGTTCTTAATATATTTGCTCGCACAACACACCGAATTTTTTTCTACGAGATTTATGACGGGAAAGTTCAAGTTTCTCGGAGCGAATCTCGAGCATACTAAAAAGACTTAGACGTATTGCGATTGCGAGCAGATAGAAGTATCGTTAATCGGTGCTTTGGATCGACTTCTGGAAAGAAGAAATTGAGCGAGGCGAGACGAGTAACGAGATAATGATGCCCGATAAGTTCTGACAAGCGCAATTGCGCCTTTCGAGCGGAGCGTTCGTTTAGGCTGAGCAATTCTACGAAGCTGTTCCTTTTCTTTTATTCGACGAGCTTGCGTAACGACCGAAGTTCTCCGCCGATCGCGCTTTTCTCCACGCAAGTCTTTCGACTACGCGTAAGAGTCGCGATTTGGCTCCTTTGATATCACTTGCTATTAGCGCGCAGAAGTAATACAGATTCATTAAGCTTCGACAAGGGAGCGCGTGTTACCGGCGGAAGCTCGTTATGAAAGTCTGTAAAACAATAACTCTATTGGCGTCCGGGGAATTAATGGAAGAGAATATCGGCGAACACACGCGCAATTCGAACGCATTATATATCCTGAATTATCAGACCTTCTCGTATTTTGAGAAAACAATCTATTATTTATTCATAGCATAATTAGGGAAATATTTAATAAAGAAAAAATAGCACATTTATGTACGTGTAATACTTATAAACAAATTTACATTTAACTAATCTATAAAACAAAAATTTGTTACTTTTTTAATATTTTAAAAGAAATTTAATTTAAATTAATTTGATTTAAATTTAATCTTAATTTAATTTAAATTACAAATAATTTAAAATAAATTAATGTCTTCTTACATTCCACGTTTTTTTATATTTTCTGTGTGTCTTGTACCAATAAATACAAATAAATTCGATCGTGTACGCGCGCGTGCAAAGACTTTTCACGTAAAGACAAAATCAAGCGACGAAGAACGGGGGAGGTCCTTCTTCGAATGCAGGACTTATCACGCGTTTCTAGATTAGAGACGCGGAAGTCGCTGATCGTGGATACAAATCACGTGAGCGTGCTTTCTGACGCGGAACTAATAGAGGTACAACAAGGTGGACAAACAGTAGCAAAGGTTCTCCTGATTGCAACGAATTAGGAGTGTCCCAAGTAGCGATTCGGGCTCTACGAGCAACGCTGCGGTCTAGATGAACCAGGGCGAACCCTACGAATGTGGTCACCTTGTTTTGTTCGGGTTACGGAGAGCGCGACGAGCACTCTCTGTCGATTGCGAACGGTTAATTGCTCGGTTTCCATAACACGCAGTTTCATTCAATTCGAGCATAGCGAGCGAGCATGAGCTCGCAGTTGCAAAACTTACCGCCACACTCGGGGAGGATGTTGCGAGAAGTTCATGTTACCGCATATCGGACACAACTTGCAACGATACCGTATGTTATATCCAAGTGCTATATCAGATGGAGTGCATTAACATCAAAGCACAAGGCACCTTCTCGCAGGTGATGGAAATTAGTGAAAAGGGAAGCATAGAAGTCGAGGATCCTCAATTCAATCACGTTTCAATTAAGCAACATTATATCTCGTCTCAGCTCTTGTCGTTAGCTTTACCCTGATATATTACATGAAACATGCACGACACTCAAGCACACGTGTATGCACGTCGACGTGTCTCACAAACAGTTTCGCAGGATTTAATTTATACGATTGAGATTTGTAATGATGCAAATACATAACTTCTCGCGCAAAATTGTGCTAACCGCTTCGGTATAACAGCGCGTGTTTTTCAGACACATTCTCTCTTTCTCTCTCACTATTTTTCAATTTCTTTAGATGTGCGATATTGGAGAAAAATCGCGAATGTTAAGCTTCGAAACGAGAAAAATAATATCAGTAAACGAGATGACGGTCACACGGAACAAAAATACAAAACCGGCGCTGTTACGCGCGTCCACCGAAGTGATCAGTTCGCGCCAATGGCGTTTCACTTCCTGCACAAAAAAAATAAAAAAAAAATAAATAAATAAAAAGAGCATGCATATACGAGCACCGAGCAATAACGACTAGAATTTGTTAGTGCGGATATTTGTTCGCGCGACATTTCGGGAGATCGTATATTTGCACGAAAATTAATTACTTTTTCATGAATATCGCGAACATTTATTGCTTACAAAAATATTATACGCTTGTTTTATACGCTCGTGGAGTGCGTTAGAATTTATTGCACAATAATCAAATCTTGGCTGTATCGAAAAATCTCTGACACTGTGATAAAATATATTGGTAAAGTGAAACACGCACGCGCGCGTTCGCACGGCCAACGTGAATGAAAAATAAGTTGAATACGTTTTTGTAATTCTAACTTGATGTTTATTTGTCGCTGCTGTACGCATTGATGGATTAAAATGATACAGACGCAAATTATTATTACAAGTCAATAACCTGACAGTCAAATCATTGTGTATAATATTCCGTTTACTTTTGTACGTATTTAATCTTCGCAATCTATCTGCACTAAAATATTTCAAACTTCGAAGCCAATTCTTTTGAAAGTTGCGCGAACTGCACTTACTGTCGGTATTAAGTTTGAATAATCGCTTTTTCCGTTAACGTAAAGTCCTATTTATCTTTTTAGCTTCCATTGTAAGTGGTTCGCGCTCTTATACGAAAATAGCGGTCTCCTCTTGAATTACGGCGCGTGGAAGGAAGCGGAAATTCCATTATTCTGCCGGAAGCGTTTAGCCGCGCAACCGAAGATAAATGAAACCAAAATATTGGGACAAGTTTGACAAAGAGCGTAGAAGTCTTATTTCGCGGTGTCGCGTTACGGGAGATGTTCCGCGTAAGAATGTGTGTGCGTAATTATAGGGCACTCACACATATACACACGTACGTACTCCTTAAGAAGCCGGACTAGAGTCCGTAGAAAGAGACGAAGAAAAAAATCGGGGAAAAAAAAATTGAGAGTCAAATAAATTTAAACGATCGTATTCTTTTAATTATGCATTACATTATATACCTTATATAATACACGCTTTAATATTTATACTTATATAGATAAATATTCAGTATGCAAAATGTTAAATCACCAAATAATAAATTATCTTTTCTTTCCAAATTCTAAATAGTATAATATTTTATGTTGTAATTGAAAATAGTTTCTTGCTTTAAGAAAATATTTTTTTTAAATTCTGTTTTAATTTATAGATTTGTGTGTATGTAAATATATGAGAGGATATAGTGCAACGTACAAATTTATTGATTCAAACGATTGTAATGATTAACAATCGGTTGCGCTTTTGCATTATTCGTATTATCTGTTTTTATCCGATTGCATTGAATTTAATTAGCTCAGTGTTAAGTAGTAATGACTGATGGACGTTAACAGTAGCCGATCGCGATGAATAGTGCAATATGCCATTCCCGACGTATTGCATATGCTACAACTCCGCTGTGGTCAATTAGTAGCATTAATTATTGATACTATGTATAATAGTAAAGCCTATAATAATAATTAATCTCTCTCGAAAAAGTGTTTTGTAATGCAATTCCAAGTTACCTCTTAGTTTTTAGGTGATAATTGAATTAAAGATTATGATCTACGTGTTGATATCGATTGTAATACTATTTTGAAAGAAAAAGAGAGAGAGACACAATGTTCTTATATATACATTTCTTAAAATAATATCTTAAGTTTTGGTATAATCCGTTTGAGATAAGACATACTTTTGAAAATAACAACTGTGGAAATTTATCTTAAACCAGCAAGATAGTACAAATATAAAACTGTTTTTTTTTTAATAAAAAAAAAAGAAAAACTTCTTGTCAATATTCTAATGTCTTTTGTTGTGCGCGCGCGTTGGTCTTTTCTATATAAATACAATTACTTAAAATATTTCTTTCTCTTATACGTTAGCGGATTTCTCAATAAGTATTTAAAACGAAGTTTTTCCGTGCGATAGATGTGCATATCGCGCTCGAGTGATTCCGCGACATAATAAAGAGAGCGTATGATTTCAAGAATGGAACAAAAATAAATGGAAATACGGGAGGAGGCGCGCACCGTGGAAAGCCGTTGTAAAATGATACCCGCCGGTTTAACCCTCCTGCTGTGTCCTCTTCTGTCCGCTTCCTTGGGGATCTATCCATGAAGAGGATCGCATTCGTTATGACGACGAAACTATTCGAAATTCGATCTCCGTGCGGAGGGAAGGGTTTAATATTTTGACAAGGGTCTTCCGGATTCTGAACGAGGTTATTGCGAATACTTCCGGAGCACTACGCGATCCGTATAATCGATCGCGACACTGTTTTTTCTAAACGCTGCTCACTCACCTGCTCCCGATATATCGCGCCACTACTACCTGCGAAACACGCTTTTGTTCAGCGGAACATGAAACGCCAATGCATAAAACACGTTTCTCTCTTCCGTTCTACTCAAAATCATCGGCAGCGCGTCGATTGTTCGTTTGCTATTTGATTCCAGTGCACACGCTCGGATTCCATATTCATTCCAGACTCTGTGTCTATTGTTTCTTGATTAAATAAAACGTCGTTAAAATTTGAATTTACACGCGTTCTCTCGTTGCGTATTATAGAATATATATGTGTATATATAATCAAAGCTGAAAAGTTTCAATTTGTGTTAAGCAACGTTTTTGATGTTTCGATTGGATAAGTCATCACATTAAAGAGATATCATGGAGAGAGAGAGAGAGAGAAAGAGAGAGATGCTATTAATTGAAATACTATCAAATTATATAAACAACGCTACTTCTACAAACGCAAAACAAAACAGCTAAGAACAAACACGCTTTGACATTTCATTAGCAGCAATTTTTTTGCGATGGTCGCGATTTAACTTCATTAGTCGTTTATGGCGAGCTTTAAAGCGATCACCCCAGGGTTAATTACCTCAAGCGTGTGTATTCAGACAGTGCATATGCAAACAAACAACGACGGCCGCGCCTCGGTCCGAGTTCCGGGAGGAGTAGTTGTGCGGGTAGGGCGTAGATCGATAATACTTTCCGGCGGAAAGCGAGCTTAAGCGACCTAGCTAACAAGAGGAAATGAGTTACCACAGACGAATTCCCTTAGATCGGGAAAAGGGTTTTCTCTCGTCGTACTCGGGAAAGGTTTTCGCGGAACGCGGTCGTAGAGAACGGCGGGGATTGTCTCTTCGTGAACGAACGCGGAAGTTAAAGGAGATCGCGGTAGTCAAGGTGTCGGTTCACACATTACACCATAATCCGGGCGTACGATACACAGCAATACCAGCTTGGGGATCTTCGGACGACTGGTGCGGCGAGACCGCATCAGCCAACCGGACCTTCTTAAGCTTCCAACAGCTGGACGGTTCGTGGATCTGGAAACGACTTTGTCCATTTGATTCGGCATGGCAGTTACTGGCTTTCGTGTAAACAAAGAAAGGATCAGTTGTAACAAGTTGCTTATCGTTTATAACTTTATGTTGACAATTTTCTCAAGACTAGAGACCTTTAGAATTGATTTCACACACAGCAACAAAATTATTACAAATATACTTCCGACATAATAGAAAGAATGTCTTTATTAAAAAGAAAAAATAATAGATTCTTTTTAGGTTTCAGTTGTGTACGTGAACATTCGCAGACTTTTTGTATTCTTGTTGTCGCGCAATTTATCAGAATTCAGTACAGCCGCAGTGGGCGCACTCCCCTTTTCTTAACGAGTGTTGCCGACCCAGTGACCACCGCCCCAGTCTATTGTGGTTTCTCCCAAGTTACTTTCCCGCGGCCATATTTTTTCTCGCTCAGCAAGGACGCGTTTTCGTGACGTCGCGACAGAATGTTAGTTCCCACGAGAGTATACGCCGACGTTTATGCACTTCGCCTCGAACGACGAGAATCGCTCGTAAGTATGTACTTTTCGCGCGCAAAAATACGTGTGTATATCCGTACACACTTTGGTAACTTGGCGAGATAAACAGAACAGAACTTCCGCAATTTAGATGCTCGAGGTAGAGCAGTGAGCTTAAGTTGCGCAAGCAGGTGCAATTTTGCCTCGCAATAAAAAACTATCTAAATTGTAAGACATAAGAAATTACTTCATAAATTTGATTTGTATGAAAACTTTTCCATGTTTATTTGTAAGAAGATGAAGTGTACTTATCTGGAGTCGACACACAGAACGGAAAGACACAATTAATCTTGTTGGGAGTTTATTTATTGTTCTTTCTAATTTCTTCGCGTACATAAATTCTGCGTTACAACCAATTTACTGGTTTATACGCAATCGATATCATGCTGATACAGTTGACTGACTGATCTAATTGACCGGATTTATTTCTTACAAAGTTTCATCCACACACACACATAAACGCACGCATAATGGCGAGTTCAGTATCATGTATACACATACACTCGCGAAGCGAGAACAAGCGGAATAATTTGCTATAAAAAAATGTTGGCAAACATACATGTAATATATTATTTGACGACAGAAACGATGTGAAAAACTGCCTCTTGTTTACATAAAACGTTTTTTCGATAAATATGCGCGGAATTTGTAAATGGACGTGCATAAGATAAACATCGTATTACTAGCTACGCAAAACTGCAACGTAAACCCATTTACGGCAGAAAAAAAACACGGCGTTGTTTTTAGTGCGTTTTGTAAATCAACCTGACAGGTACAAAATACCCTCCTACTTCCCCTCCTCCATCCCCACTTCTGTGTGTGTGTTAGCTTCCGTAATTAATTCCTGTCAAACGTCGGATCGGTCTCATAACCACACCGGGGTTTGCCACACCTTGTAATTTTCATTGCTTTCTCCGCTTGTGATTGTCGAACATGACCTAGCAAAACTCTATGTAATTTGCGACGACGTTTCAGTTCACATCTATGTGCGTACAATATCCACAAGTTATTACAATAAGTTGAAACTTAAATATCAAATAAATCATTGAATTTGTTATTATTTTATTTTAGTATAAGTAAAACAAAAAATAAGTCTGATTGAGAGAAAAAAAGCATTTTATATTCGATCAAGATATAAATTCAAATCTAAAAAGTTGATTTAACAAAGAATTCAATACGACACTCTCATTGTCGCAGGACAAATTTGTTCACGATCGAGAATCCTTCTAACAGCAAAAACTGGCGAGAGTCAATATCAAGCGACAAAACTCTCGAGAAAATCTTTCGCAATCGATGAACACTAGAATCTCCACGGCGGAGAGGGGGACTAATTGCGGTCAAATAAAGTTTCCTGTGTCCCGAGGGATATCGAACGGAAATTTCAAATAATTGCTCGATGCGAAGGGTTCCCGGTTCTTCCGCGCCGGGATAATCGCTAAGCCCACCCTTTTACCTCCTAAGCTTCGGCATAATCCGGGAACTGGTAAAGCCCGCGAGGAAGAAGGGGTTGAAAGAAGATGAAGGCGCGTCCCGGAAAAAGAAGAACGGAGGAGGATAACGAACAGAATCGCGGAAAACGGTGTGACGAGCGGAATGTAAGAAAAAAGCGGGAAAAGATATTGTGAAAGACGAGAGAGAAGAGAAAGAGCCGAGGACGCGTTTAAACCTGGTCGCGCACATACACACCACACGGTGTTTCTTCCTCGCTTCAATTGAGCTTCAATAATTTGTGGGTCCGCGCTCGGTACGCGAAACGATAGAAGTGGAAAGGAAAGGAAAACCGGTAAGAGAGAAAAGGCTCTCTTCGGTGAGCATGAGATATGCGAGAGAGTTGAAAAGTTTACACGCTCCGACGGTGATGTATGGAGATTGCGCGTGCGTGACTCGCTTAGTCCTGAGCTCTGTCATTCGACCGTTCTTCCTCGCGGCAATACGCTGATAACCACCCTCCGAGAAGGGGCGCCGATACCTCGTATTTACGCACGCATGCACGCAGCGGCTATACGTTAAAAACCAACCAATAATTGTTAACTTAGATTTTTGTCTGTTGACAACGTACGAAGCTGACACAAACTGTCAGAAAGCTTTCAGAAATCTTACATAATGATGAACAAATTCGTTATATAGACTATTTTTTATGTATTAAACATCTGTTTCTATTATTTTTCTAGAACTTATTTTTGTTAAACAAAATGAGTAAAAAAAGTGCGCGAAAAAGTACAAATGATTTACTACTGACAGAGTAAAATCAATAAAATTACGATCTAAAATTTTAATCTAATTGTATACATGTGGGCACGTGTTTCGTATCATATAAATTTCATAATAAATCCAAGTTAGAGAACTTTTAATAATATGAATTCCGTTCCGAATAGGACACACGAAGAGATTAAAAGCGCGAATTATCATGTGGAAAGTGATGATTTCGGTCGAGGAAAGTTGGGTAGACTTGTGATCCGCACAGGCACGTTCCGAAACTAATTTTGGCTAACTCGAGATTTCATTGTCATGAGATTTATAGAACGAATCGCGAGAAGATTGAGTTTTAGGTGCTCATAAATTATTGAGCTTCACCGAAAACGTGCACGTCGTGCGCATCCAGCGTTCTAATTATCACGTTACACATACCTATCAGCTAGGCACCTGTCGCGTACACTTTCGGTCATGATTGAAATTAGTTTGCACGAGAAGGTGCGCGAACACGTGTGCCTAGCACGTAAAGAAATAATAAATCTTCGATAATTGTAGAAATATTCCGCGACGTATCTGCGTGACTTCAATCTACAAGTTTTTGCAGACACACAGTTTTTTAAAAAAAATTGCACGTTTTTTATTTGATTATAGCAACAATTACAATAAAAAAAAAATACGTTACAATTGGGCATTTATGTAATATTAATGTCGCGAACAAGTTTTCAATTGCTACAAATTTATTGTTATTTTTAAATAATCAGAAGTATATATTTTTTATTAAAAAAAAAAAACATGAAAAACTACACTAATTGGATCTAGAACAATTTTTGTAATGTGTTCAATAGAAAAAACTTACGACTATACGAGAAATCTCTCATACTTAATATCTCATTTCTTATTAATCATCCCATAAAATTTATATTTCGCTTTATTAAGAATTCTATAAAACGGAAGTCGGTTAAATGAATTCGGCAAGACAATCTCCGGGATAAAAGACTCCTAGGACTTGTATTTCCTCTTGTAAATTATTAAAATCCTTAAATAAGTAATTACTCATAAAAGCGTGCATTTTCTCTGAGAATTCGAGCAAATTCTTATATATACATCACCTCTACGAACAACGCAAGGTAAGCTAAAATTTCTTGAATGAACCCTATCAACACAATAAAGACGCAAACATCCAATTTGTGTTACAATTTATCGCACAATTGCATTCGTCTTTTAATAAAGAAACACAGACATAGTCATTAACATAACAATGGCGGTCCCTGTACACAGTCGCAGCCGCATATTTTTCGTGCCAAAAGACAGCGACAATGAAAGACCCTTAGTAATCATGGTGTTTATTCGCGCGCTTATTTGGAGGAGAACCTGCTGTCTCTAATTCGAGAACGGGGAGCGAAAGGTTAATTGAAGGCAACAATTAATTTACGATGTTGAATTAACTTGCGACAACTTTGACAAACTGCCAAGGATGAAAGATGAAGCAACCAGAGAAGCATTATAAATAAGGGGACAACAGAGCGAAAGAAGCTCGCGCGAATGATGCAAAAAGTCGTGCGAAAATGGCCGTTAGGGGGGTTGCAACGAAAATGGACGAGAAAAGAGAGAGGCTGAGGAAAAATGTACTTTCTCTTCCTAAAGCCGCGGGACAAACGAGGACGACCGAATTAGTCGGATTTACTAAGCCAACGAATCAGAGGTTTTCAGTCTTCGCCGAAAATTGCTTTTTATTCCGAAAATAAAATTTTTGACAGAAAAATTTGCGCGAGTTATCGTCGATATTTTTCTTGTAGCACAACCGCTAATATATAATTATATATGATCTAAAAAAATTGTTGTAAACGCAATAAACTCTTCGCACGATTACATCATTCTTACGCTAAGATATTTTTATTATTAAAGTACGATGTGTTATTTCTCTTCGATGTAGGCAAGTGATATATATATATAGTAAATTGGCACTGCTGACATTAAAATATTCTGTACATAAGGTTGAAAATTGAATTTGAAATTTTTTTCTGTTAAAATGCGCATTCTCATTTATACATTATGTTCTTCATGACTATATTTGAAATTTAAATTCTTAAATATTCTTGTATGTGTGTGTATGTGTGTGTGTATGGGAGAAGAGGAAAAGAGTTTCGCACTTCAATATGAAACTTCTAGAAGTAGAATAGTGACTATTTTCACATCTCTGTGTGAGAGCGTATGTAAGTTATTGTACAAAAATGTATTCACGTTAAGAATGAGACTTAATTTACGAAAATTCTTAAATGTCACGTTCTGCAGAAAATATATTTTAAATCTGATGACACGACGATAAAAAATAAATCTTTTTAGAAGAAGAATTAAGGAACATGAGTCATCGTTCATCAGCCTGTGTCGTTGATGCATCTCGTCGCGTCGCATATTTTTGTGACCGCGCCTGTTTAATGATCTATTCTAATCCTTAATATTCAGCCGCAATCGGCACCGAGCCATTTACTCCGTTTATAGGGGCGTGATATATCATCGTAAACGGCCTGCCAGCACCCACGGTTATTCTCTGTTCGAGTGCTACGCTATATGTCGGCTCCAACGTTTAGTCTATTAACGATCGTCAGTGCAATTGCACGAGTTTTCTAACATGCGCGTAACAAATATGTATTTTTTTTATAATTATTATCACATCTCTCCATTTTTTTGTGAACAGTCTCTGCGTTTTAATTATTGTTTCGTTTTCGCAATGCATTGTTTATATATAAAATGTGGTATAACGGTGGACGCGCGAACGTGGACATCATTTTTGCATGAGTTATGCTTTTTAACATTTCAAAGAACTTGGTCTTTGATATTATATTTCAAAATATAACAATGCGCGGAGGGAAGTGTGAGACTATTTTCACTTTGTCAAGTCAACTTTCTTGGAAGGAGATATTTATAAATCTTCGTAGTGTATTTAAAAAAATACTTTTTGCTACGTTATTAATAAAAAAAAAAAAAAAAAATCAAGATTCTTATAGTTGAAGGAGGCAGGTGTGTCTCTGCTTTTTCACTCGGTGCGTTGGCGGCGATCAGTAGATTCGATCAGTGTCGAACGATTTCGAACAGACCTCCTTGTGCTGCCTTTTCTACTTTGTCTCCGTCCTGCTGCTTTCCGCCTCGTTCCTCTGTTATAAAGTGCCGTTCAGCCGCCGACTCTTATCGGCACTTCGCACGAAATCGATATGAACGCTGCCGCCCGCGACGTGGGTCGGGCTTGCATCCAAGTTCATTTTGGTCAATGTACTTTCGTTGCGCGTGATCCACATGCGCGATTACGAGGGAGAAAAATATTCCGCTGCGTTTATTATAACGAAACACGTGTTGTATATTTATAAAATATTCCGCGGCACATCTCGACTATACAGTCATCTGTCTGTCATTCCACGTTTACTTGTGCGAATCGAATTTCTAAATTCGAAACATCTGAAACATTAGCGCTGTCTCTAAATACGCGAATATCCCGGATACTGTGCGCTGTTTGCTACAGCACGGAAATGGTATTAGGTCAGCAGTCTAGTCCCATCGCGCTAACCGCAATGGCATAGTCCGCCGGAAATGCAGCTAATGTATTAAGCTAATAATGCGAATGAAACGTTCTATTCTGAATAAGGCATATGCGAATAATTGGGTCGTATTAATATTCGGATCTACTCGTGTCACACTTTGGAATAACATTAATTGGGATTCGAGCTTCTTTGTAACAGAGAGAACATACGGGGATATTATTTGCATTTATAACGCACATGTAACACGATAATTTTTCCTCACAATCGACAGAAATCGTGGCAATAATAGAATATAACTTTTGAGAAATTAATAATTAAATTATACAATGTATGTATTAAATGGCTGTGGATGATCAAACATGTATTGAGAGAAAAAGAAAGCCCATACAAAATGCATACTGTACGAAATTATACATGTGTATAACATCTTCTCTTTTGATATAATTTAATATATAAATACGTAGAATATATTAAGAAATTGTCAATATAAAACAACATTTAATTAATTTTTATATATACGTAATAAAACGACGTATATTTACTATATAATATATATATATATAAATTAAACTTATTTAATGTAAACGAATTAGCGCAATGTAATTAATATAGAGATTACATAGAAATACAATTAGAACTGTAGCGCGTACATATGTAAATGTAGTTTAATATTGTTAGTTCAGTCGGTGCAAATTATCAAGCTTCCGTGTGTGTGTGTGTATATGTATATATATATATCTCGCTATCACTTCAACAGCCGTCTTCATCGTACCAGGAGATATAGGCAACGTATTTAAGGTAATCACGTAGAGGAAATTGGGACATTCAGATTGAACTGCTTGCGAATGATCGAGTCACGCAATATTCATGTCTCATCCGTACGGAGTTCATGAGCGAATGTGCAACGATAGATCGACAATCTCTCTCTATCATGCCTCGAAGCAGAAATATCAAAGACTATGTAATTCGTTAGTTAACATAACAAAAAAAGCAATAATCGCAAATATATAGATCAGATTAACATAATTTGAATACAACTCGAAAAATGTTGTTTTGTTTGTTTATAAAACTCTTTAAATTTATAAAATATGTACACTTCTTAAAGTATGATTATTTTCAAAAGAGAAGATAATTTTTATAATCTGTTTTGTGTCATAATTATTATTTATTTTTCCGTAAACGTATGTCGCATTTTAATCCTATTAGCGCGTCTTTGGATAAGCGAGGAATCCTATTATCCGTTTACAGGGAGGAGTAACGTTTTCATATTTTCCGGCTTTACGGAGACGATACGAGCAAAATGCTTTTGTAGCTGCGAAGGAGAAGCGTTTTCCGCGCGACGACGGATAAGAGTGACGTAGATAGACGTCGCTCTAAGAAAAGAAGTCCCTTGCCTGCGCCCACCTTTGACGGTTTACGTATTACGTATTTATATTCATTCCGTATTACGCAGCCCTGAGACGTGATACATGAGAGAATTTTAAATTTTGAAAAGCGAAATTTTGGAGAGCGCGCGTTCTCTCGCGGGTGTCGTAGAAAATGCGGAAAATATTTTGCGTTGTTACTGAACTAGAACGTGCTCTGGATTATTCTTTGATGGTGCGCGAGCTTACACTACTACTCGCGGTAGATCGACATACACGATGTCAATATTGTCACTCTTTGATGCGCGGAGCTGGGATGTAGTTGCGTCCGCGTTGAACAAACTCGATATAATAAACAGTTGCGTGGTTTTGTCTTTTTTTTTTTAGAAAGAAATTTTGCCAGCACGAAAAGAGGAAAATAAAGCAAAAGAGACAAAGAAAGGAAGAGAGAGAGAGAGAGAGAGAGAGAGAGAGAGAGAATGACGTTTTTTAATATGATACAAAAGGGACAAGAAAAACTATCATTTCAAAGGACAGTTTTGTAACAAAATACATGCGCACGTATAACGTCAATAAAAAGACAATATTACCGTACGCCGTACGCAACGTACGTCTCATCTGCGAAAATTTGCCATTGGACGTAAACCCGCCAGTTGTTCGCGAATATAAGTGTGCACGAGTGCGGCAAGTGTGAGAGTACGTCCCAACTTCTACTTCCACCGGTTTGTCGAAACACAGTTAACTTCCTAATTAGACCCCGACCGTAGTCTACGACGGGTTGTAAAAGCGGGACCCTCATTTTCCGAGACAATGAGGTATTTCCGTAAAATTTTCACAATGAATTAAGATCCGCGTGTAGAGCCGCCTGGTCAATGCTGGTTCTGCAATTTGCGCGGTCGAGTGCAAAATTTCTGTGGATCTGATGATATAGGGTTACAAAAAATAAAAAAAACAAACTTTTTTCTGTTACAGCTTTTTTACAGACGCGAAATTTAATTTGCTCGAATAATACAAAAGGTTTTCATTTTCACGGAAATTCTGAATAAATCACTTTTGCGCAAAATTATCGTTTGAAATGATGTCTAATTAATTATCGGAAAATGTTTTCTTCGTAAGCAATAGCATTTTGAAAAAGTTATATTTTTATCATCGTATAAATAGTGCATTTTTGCTATACTTTTTCACAAAAATGCACGTTTTCAGAAATTGCATTACGTAGAAATTCGTATCTCTTTATGTAATTTTTTTTTTTTTTTTTTTATATATCGCTGTTCATCTCTCTCAAACAATTTTGAGAGAATCGATATACTATTTTATTATGTCATTCTTTGATATAAGTTCTCCTCTCTCCTCTTTTTCTCTACTCTCTTTTCCAATAACATATAGAAATCTGAAGGACGGGTTGGACCATTTCTCTAAGATAGAAATAAAAGTAATCGAACGTCTTTATGTCAAAACTGAGAAATAGGTTGCTACTAAAGATTTCTCTAGAGAGAATAGAATGTAAAATTTTTCTATAAAAGATATTTTAATTATTTAAGATTATTATTCGTACTATAATAACATATTGATAACTAATATTATACTTAGCAAACTTATTATGTTCAAAATTTATCTCTAAAATGTCTAAATATTAACTTTCTTTGTAAAAGTATATTTTTTTATATCAAGTTTTGTTTTATTGTGTACACATAATAGGTGATATATATCTAGTCGCTCACTCTTTTGCAACCGAACATGACACACTTCTTGCACTTTATACTTCAAAGATCGGTCCTACATCCAAGCGAACAGTGTACATATTTGAACTATACGGGCAAGCCGTTAAAATACATTTGCGCAGATTCAAAACATCACACACGGATCTGCGAACTTTTTTTCTATTATTCTCCGTAGACAATTTTTTTTTTTTTTATAGCTTTTTCTCGGTTTCTACATCTCTTGCTAGCGTTGCGAGTGTTTAAACGAGCCGGCCGCAATAAACCGACAATAATATCGCCGCTTCTCCTCCGAATTCCGTTTCACCGGCATCGATAACCGCCGCGCGGCGGTTTCCGCAATACGAAGCAGATACGAGCGAGCGGGAAAACTCTCCCGGCGATTTGCACTCTCGCGAAATTTCGGAGGGTTTATAATTTACGACCGTGAGAACTCCGTGCGGACTACATTACGTCGCGATGCGCATAATGCACGCGTGAACGAAGTCTGTACAATATCCGTACAGACACATATTCAATGCGGGCGCGCAACGTGTGATATGTGTGTTATTTCGAAATCGGAATATTTCAGAATTAGAGTTGCTTGTTACCGAGAAAGCTGCGCGTTGAAATGTTAACACGGGAGATATTCATACATTAAATGCAAACGTTACCGCGGATTGTGATACGTGCAATTACAAATATAAAAGTACAGTCACGTAAAGTTTCCACGAGAATGGAGACGATAAAAACTAATTATTGGTAAAAATATAAAACCAAAACCAAAAAAAAAAAAAATGATAATTTTGCACCACAGAAAATAAGATTATATCAATAAAAGTACAGAATGTGTAAAATGTTACAAACAACTTTATGGATTTTATCTGCGCGCGCGTTTCAGATAAAGATAATTTCATTACTTTCTCTCAATCGATTCGCTATTTCCATGAGAATTCAATTTATTTATCAAACAATTAGCGAGAATTCTATTCCGCGAAGCGGAATTTTAACGGATATTGCGACAAGAAAATGTGACTTTGTTATTCACTATCGCAAAGTTGCCGAGTGTAGATCACATTCGGGCCAATGCACGAATTAATGTGAGAATTTATACGCAGCATCGGTACGCAGATATTTTTCCGGAAATGACGTTGGCGCTACTTCGTTCTCCTCCCGTGCAGCCTAGTATCGGTCGCAAAACCTCTTCCCGAAGCAACCCAAGCGCGTACCAAGTTCGTTCTGCATATGAAATGCATTCGTAAAGAATCTCACGTACCGGCGGCAGACACTTTACACATAGCTACGCAATACTTCCCGAGGCGCGTCTCGCGATATACTTTATAGCGGTCGACTGTGGCGCAGAGGCAGAGAGGCCGGGTATCAATTCGCGAGAAAAATTAATACCCCATCCCCCCGATCGACGAGTCCGGATCGCTGCTCCCTACATACGAGATATTGGCACAGGCATATGTTCTGTAAAATACTTTCCTCTAATATAAGAAATATCGCCCGCACACATTCATCCATACGAATGATGTTTTTTCACGAGCATAAACTGCACGGCCGAAAACAACGCTTTATTTCTGTCTCGCTTTTTTTCGAAAATGCAAAGATGTAACAAAGAGATGATTTTAGAAGAAAATTTTCTCTCGCGCATAAGAGATTGAATGTATTAAAAAAAAAAAAACTTGATTTTTTTGTTGCACATATTTTCTGTCGGAGAAAGCGACTTCTCTAGAACTACATTCTACCGAAATAAATGATCCCCGCATATATACCGTTAGCAGAGCGAAATTCTAGTTTCGAACCAACCACGATACTGAATAATAATGTAATATTAAACGAGATATCATTGACATACGATTGTTGCTTTGCAAACCCGGATCGTGTTCATGACTGTCCCAACGCGTGTGCCGCGCCGCGTAATGGCCACGAAAGTATCATCTTCTAGCGGTATGATGTGAAAACTAGAGAGCAAATGCTTGCATGATGCATTAAGTGAGGCGGTGTGTATGTTGAAGGTGGGGCGCGCGGGGAACACGTTACTTTTTTATTATACCGCGCCGCGTGCTTGTAAGAGCCCCGTGTTCGTGGCGCAAGATGTGGACAGGTCTGTTACGTGGAGGTTCTTTCGAATGCGGAGAGGTGTGCATGAATTCTACATGAAGAGACCCCGGCGCCGTGTGCGGTTTGCGCAAGAGACCAGTGCGTTTACTTCGCCAAGTTGCAAGTTGCAACGGCAAATTTGCACCGGCCACTTCTCGCGCCGCGTTTCTTTCGGTGCCTCTCGAAACACTTCAAGTCGCGAAGAGATCCGGTCAATGCAAACCACGCGACGTGTTTCTCTGTGTACTCTTAATCTCTTATTGAAATGAAATGCTAAACTGCTGTCTCTTTTTATATTTGTTTTTCTTTACTTGAGATACAATTGTACAATAATATATGAAATGTATAAAAAACAAAAATGATATATGTGTAAATTAAACACATTTGTGTGACTGAACTCTAACGTTCTTGACTTTTTAATATTTGTGTTTCCTGTTTATTGTGAGAGCTTTATTAGCACTGACCGCAGCAATGTTATTGTTGTCAGAATTTGACGTTTACTCATACTGAGATCAAAATGCGAGTTTACCAATAGAAATATTTTCAATGTTTCGACATAAAGCTCGATATTATCGAGTTTTCTTCACGATTACACACGCCACATTATGGAGTGCATTATATTGTTTTCTTGTATATTTTATATGACAACTAGAATATTTTTTTTGTGAAGCATTTCGTATTGACTTTTGCTTTGACAATTTCTGATTGATGTAAGTATTGTACGCAGAAAGAAATAATATCAAACAAGCGTCATAATTGTACATATATTTAATAAACACGCACAATTGAAGTATCTTAAATAAATTAAAAATAAGTGCAAACAGATCAAAGGCTTAAGAGATCGCAAAATAAACTTTGGTCATAGTACGCGCGCGCGTTTCGAGATTTTTTTTACAACGGCTCAGCAAATTTCGCGACTTAAGCCGTTCGACAATATCCCCTGCTTAGAAACTTAAGCTGTTTCTCAGGAGCTTAGCTTGGTACTTTTCTATAGCGTTGCAACTAGCGGTGGGTCAACACGGGCGAGAGGTTGGCGACCGGAAGACGAAGAATGGTAAGAGGCAACAGCAAGCTCGTACAACGGAAATTGCCATTAAGGTCACGGTTCTACTGGTGCTAGCCGTGGCTAATCAATTCCGCAGCCATTCGCCGATAGTTTCGGAGTAGTAGAATGTACGAATGACATTTACAATCGAAGCGACTTCCGACACAGTTGCATTCGTGTCACAGTTATTACGAGAAATGCCGCGGTTTGAAGCCTAATAGCAATTCCCGATATACATATCTGCGCTCATGCGTTTACTATTTCAAGCAACGTGTCGCATTCAAGATTTTGCTCAGAATGGCGAGTATTAATTTACTTAACAATAACAGCACTGTCGAACAGTACGCGATACATTTACATGTACGTGTTTAATACAGTAGTTTCTATTAGCTCTTACTGGATTAATACGCTTTGCAAATATGAAAATACGATAAAAAATTTTTTATAATTATTGCATTTATTAATATTAGCAAATGTAGAAATGTATTAAAAAAATATAATATACGCTTTGCTCTGTGTATGTGTGAACGTGTTTAAAGTGAAGCACACATAAAATATATTAATATATTCGAGACTTTTTTAAAGTTCAAACAATTCGATCTCAAATATATTTTATTGAAAATATGTTTATTTTTATAGCAGTTTATTATTAACAGAGTCTTTCAGAGAACTCCGATTTTTTGAAATAAACGACATGTTTTACTCATACTTTTGCATTTGATTGCAGATTTGCGAAATCGCAGTCTGTTCGAATAGCGCATTAGATTATTTGTACTACATGCAAAATGCCATGTCGGTGCATGGAACATTTTGCTTTTGTCGAACTGCGTAAAATGCAATTTTAACGGCGGAAGCTATTGCGAATATAGAGGTCAAATCGATAGTATCTGGTCAACGCGCGTGCACTCTTGGCGATCATCGGGTCAATGATCGTGTGCTTGATTCACGTTACAGCCACGTGTAGAAGTCGATGTGGCATAACTGGCAGATGTTCCACAGGCATAAGTGTGTTAAGTAACGCCCGTGTTCAAATATACATATGTGCAATTTATGTTACGGTATAACACACATACGCACACATCACGCACATTCTCTCTTTTTGCGCTATTTTATAGTTTTTATAATTTTCCGATTAAAAACTATTCTTTGTGCGACAACTAAATTGTATACGTCAATGTTCTGATTTGTTAAAACCTACTCTTTAAACTTATCCTCGGAATTCATTTTTAAACAAACAAGATGCGTGTGTATTTATATGTTCGCGTGCCTTTTAAATTTACAAGAGCATTATGAGAGAAAAAAATTACTCGCTCAATGTGAAAATTTTTTTTCCACGGAATGAACTGCTATATTTCCAGAACTAAATTTTTTTTACTAAAAATGAATCGGAGTGCGTAGTATAATAAGTAGTATTTCTGTGCGTGTGGTGTATATTATGTGAGAACAGCATTCATACAAATTTTGTCGAGTATATAAAGTGGGTGGCCGCACGAGACGTGGGCTCTCAAAAAAAAAAAAAAAAAAAAAAAAAAAGGCATTTCTACGCGCGGAACCGGCTTTTTCATCCGACCGCGGCAATATGCGTATTCCGACACGTCGTATACTCGCCGCGTGTGTAACGTTAATCCGCGTTGCGATCACATAAAAGCGCGCCGCGCGAAAATGACGTCGTTTCTCATCTTCTCGTCTAACCCGTCTGCGGTGTTGGGAAGTCGCATCCTACCAATCGGGAAATATTGCACCGTCGATGCGTCGTACATCATGCATGACCTTGCACCTCGAATTTGCAGTAACGGCGTCGGTGCGCGCGGCGGTAGGCTCGCCTAAGCGCGCATTAAACTTATATTACATGCCCGCGGTTATACTTTGACGTTTCACGAGACGTGTGCGCACCTTTGTAGACGTTACGTGCACATAAAGACCTGCGTGCGATGTTTGCAAAGATCTTTCACGATGTATTCCAGACACACAATTAAAAACAAAAAAAAAACCATTTTCAATAGTGAGATTTAAAATGTTTACACAAAACGTGTGCATCTCTTGGCGATTATAATGTAAAAACATGTTCTTGCAAGGTGTTTAATTTAATCAAGAGACGCGGTACCGTCTTAACAAGTATATAAAAGTATCCGCCGAAAGAGTGTCACTGTCAAGACGCTATCGTGTACTTTATCTCGAGTTTTTACTCGACGAATCTTTGACACAAAATATTTCGTAAAGGAAAAAAAACATTAGTAAAAAAAATTTAACTTTACTTGTCTTAATAAATATGAGCTTTTGATTGCAAGAAGTGCAAATTTAATCGGTTCAGTCAATCCAGAGATCTGAAATAAGGAAGACCGGGGCTAGTTGTGACAGGGGATTAGTTGTCAAACTGCTATTATCTTGCTTACTAAATTTTGGAAAATAGTCTTTTTTATATTGTAAGTTGCTATTAATAACGTGTACGAAATAGCTTTTCTAAACTGGACATGGCAAGTAGATTTTTCTGATCTTGATTGTTTAGTAATTTCAATGAATTTAAAATTTCTAATTGCAATTTTATCTTGGGTATAAGAAATGTGGTAGTTTTAAATAAATTTTCCTATATTTATTTAATCGTCATCGCATCGCAGTTTATAAACATAATATCTTTTATTTAAAATGAACGTTTGGGGTAAGTTGACTCAAATGAGACGGGGTAAGAGTTGTCACACAGTGAGTATGCGTGAGGAAGTAATCATAGGATGCGTCGCGCTGTAAAACTTTAACAATATCTTTGTCAATGCTATAGGCTGCATTATTATTTGAAGTGAACTGAAGATCGTGTACGTTAGTTATTGTAAGAAAATGTCAGAAAAGGACATATGTAAAAATACGATTTTTACAAGTTTGAGTTATGCTAAACCAAAAAAGATTTTTATTAGAGTGATTTACAAGAAGAAGAACTTATATATTACATGCTTCAGATATTTACTTTGATCTTACAAGAAAATCAGAATTTTGCCTTATGTGACAACTAACCCTGGATACAGTTGACAAATTTGCACGATTGTGTTTAACATCAAATAACTACATTAAACAAACATTAAATAACTAGTAAGCTAAAGGATGATGACTATTATCATTCACTTGTGTATTTATCGTCGAAATGCTTTCTTGTGTTTTATTATGACTCGTGTATACATATATATGTATATATATATACAATCCGAGCACGCCAAGTTTTTGTACTTTACTTTTTAAGCCCGATTTACAGAGTCTTGGGTCCAGTACTTGGCTAATTGCATTAATTGTCTGTGTTTTCGATTTATATAGAAAAAAGATTCTTGCAATAGTTTATATATTTGGATATTTTTTATGTACTTGTTATTTAATTTCCGATCGAAGAAAGTTTTGTCACACACACACACACACACATACACACGTTCTGTCACTTTTTTTTCGCAACGGATAATGAACGTGTGTAAGCCAAGAGTTTCGCGCAATAAAAGACAAAGTCTCTCGCAACAACGAAGTTACAATCGTCTTCTCAACTTCCATAAAAATTTTTACCAAACAAAAAAAAGTCTCGAGTTGGTACATGAGGGTTACATATGTGCTGATCGAAAAGCAATAAGAACCGCATCTTGAGTTTAAATTACTTGAAACCTCTAACGATTCAAACTCGTAAGTTAAACAATGTTTGTACACGTGCAGATGGTGCAATCGGTTATATATATATTGGAGTGCAGATGTAGGTAAATACTCTAATAAAACAAACATGAGCCATTAACAAATATATAATTAAGTGCGCATAAACAAAAACTCGTGTTGTTTTTTTTTTTTTTAACACAAACTCGTATGTGTAGATGGATAAACGATAAAGATTTGACCACATTGCTATCTTTGAACGTACGTACGTACGTGTGTGTGTGTGTTAGTGCGTTGTGCCGGCGGCGCAGTCAACGAACGCATTTCCGTACACCAGGCATCAATCAGAGATACACGCGAAGGTACCGATCTTCGATGTGCCGTTCGAGAAACCCGTTTCGTTTATAAGCCAGCTACACTGGCATCATGCCAAATGTCTCAAGGTGTAACTAAATTTTTTCTTTTGATTCTCAAACACGTCACGAGTTTCAAAATACAAACCGAGTGTATCAAATAAACAGAATTCACTTGTACGAACAAACAAAATTTTTATCATGTTGAGTAGTGCAAAGCATAATTCATAATCGATGTTTTTTATGTATAAATAACATAAATATGTGTGTGCATGTAGTAGGTGTATGTTACAATAATAAATTTCTCACATAAATATATCGTGTCGCGTTTGAAATTCAAATTACAACATATCACATAACAAATTATTAACTTTAATGAATCAGATTGATGATGAAAAAATATGATATTCCAAACTTTTCCGATTTAGAGATTACGTGGTAAATATGCGGCATACACGTGTTCAATACAAAACCGATTCAGACTTGTCATACATACATAAATGTTAAAAAAAATCCCAGCTTTTAAGAGATTCCAGCGCACGGTTAAAGTGGCGTATTTTTACAATTTCCGATGAAACAATTATTTCCGTTTATGCTGGTTTATGCGGTCGATCCGCATGCGCCAGCTTCATTTTTTGCTTCTGCATGCGACCGCGGGCGAAACTCGTTTTTTGTCGCGACCTCTCTACATTATGCGCGAATACAACGACGGATGAAACGAGTCGTTTGGATAATTGTTGGTTGTGCATCGAGTTGAATGACTTCTCCCACGAAGAAGAACATCGCAGGCCGATTCACGTTCGAGATAGTCGAAATAAACGTGCATCGATTTTATGCGTAATCAATGTGAGATAGACGTTGTACCTACTATTTATAAAGATAAGTATTATAAAAGATCTTCTTAAGATTCGAATTCTAATTTGAATAAAGGCAATTTATGTCACAGATAGATCTCATAACCAATAAGTCGAAGCGCCTATAAAACTAATCTGTCGTAGGCTCTGATATTACTAATTATTTTTTCATATCAGTCATCGGACTACGTATCGGACATCGATAATCGATATTTTTAAATTCGCGCTTTAAAATTAAGTCACAAAAGTAAGTAATAAAATGTTCGTAGCAAAATTGGTTTTGCTGGTCACATTGATTACTTGTACGTGTAATGAGTTAAGTCGATTTACGTCAGAAATACTTGTATTACCGAAGAATATTGCCGATATATAAATTATGAAATCAATAAGTGTTTTGTCTGAATCTAATAAATGTTTTGCAACAGATAAAATAATCGAAATCAAATTTTCATTGTACATTTGTAAATTAGTTTTGGAGACTTTTAGTTTTCTAATTATTCATTTATGTGAAATAAAGTTTATTCGTTGACACGGAAAAAAGTTGTTCATCTCACAAATGAACAACCTCGGGAGTCATTGCTCGAGAAAGTCATCTAATTCGATATGTATGCATAATTTATCCTGATAAGACAGCGAACATGGACCTACTTTCTGTTAACGCACAACTTTTGCTGTCATTGCCTGTTGATCGAGCATGACATCTAATATATAAAATGCTCCATAAAGTTGACAAAAGTTCAATTTTATACATCACACTAGTTGTAACTAATTAAAATTAAATCTGCAAAAATTGTTTTCTATCACACACACGTTCACGTTGAAAATCGACAGTAACTTTACGATAAATTATATATTTACACATACTGAATGCTAGTGTGATGACTTCGATCCTGTGTCACGTAAGCCAGGACGAAATTGCCATATCGAGCAGTAGTCGTGAAGGGATCGGCGAGTCGCAGAACTTTATTTCCGTCGGAGTTCTCTCTCGTTGACGATTATGAGCCGCGAATTCTCGAGCCGCCTAACGTACGAGGCGTTCGAGTCCGAGCCGTTGACCTCGCGCGCCGCGGAATTGCAATCGCGAAATTTCACGTGCAGGTGCAGAAGTCCCACGTTGCGCATCCGACATCGGAGAACGCTTAATACTCTCGGTGGATAATTTCGCGACGAAGGAAAAACCGTCCGGAAACCGGCGCGGGAAAGGACGCGCGAATTCTTTCGCAGAAATGCGGCAAGAAAAATAAAGCTCAACTCCCGAGCGCACCGCGCCATCGGCACGCGATATATATAAATGTAAATGAGTGGTGCTTTCGTGGTATGTGCAATTAAGAGGTTATGAAATTCTTCCCTGTCGGAACATCCTTCTCGTTCGCCCTACTGTCTCCTCCCCCCGCCTCTCTCGTCATCCCTCTTCTATCCGCGAGTTTTCCAGTTTATGATTTATGGCCGCCTCAAGCGTGTGACGCGGTTACATAATTATTTCGGCGGTTGTTAGATTTCAAAGCGCGTTTAGAGATAGAAACTATTAAATATCGAACGTTTCTAACATGTGGAAGCGATTGCACGTGATTGTAAACTGATCACAGAATGCACAATTTCGTGTACAGTAGAACTCCAGTAATTTCGAGCACATGAGACTGATTCTTTCTAGAATTCGAAATTATTTTCTTCCCCTTCTATTTTCTTCCCTTTCCAGCGATCAACTGGTAGCAAGAAAAAGATACAGTATTTGTCTCTTTCTTTTGTTTTTCATCGTCTTTCTCTCTTTGTTATTCTACGAGTTGCGCAGTCACTCAAGAATATCGGGGAATCATGAATAGTGGGAGTAACTATTGGCCCGCCTATCAAGGAGAAGTCGAAATTGTATACAGTGCTCGAAATTACTGGAAAGTACTAGAAAGTACTGGAGTTCTACTGTATTTCGCCTTATTCGTTCCGTTTATTATATCGCAGGGGTTTCAAGAGCTTTTGTTGCTGAAGGTTCTTGTTTTTGAATCTGCAATAATAAAAAAAAAATGAACATAATAGTTTCCGTTGGGCCAAAGGCCAACTACATCCACACCGCTTTAACAATTTGATTGAATATAAGAAGAGAGGGAAAAGCGAGTTAACTGACAGTCGAAGAAATGATAGTTCATTCTTCCTTGAGACGCTGATCCGTGTGGTTGACCAGGTAGACGATAAGAATTTTCTTTTAGTCTCGCGCGCCCGCGCTGACACTGTCGCAGTTTTCCACCGCACCACGGAACATCTCTTGAGCGTTTTTCCTTTGTGTCTCTTGAGAACGGTAGCTTTCGACAGTTATAAAGATTTGTGGCGGATGAAATAATTAGAAACTTCGAACTTGTTTGTTTTCTCTTTGCGGTTTAGTCGGTTTGTTAGACTATTTTGTTTTTCTTTGTTTTTACACGCTGACGATAACAAACGAAATAAAAGTTCAAACTGCCGTTCTTTGTAAACATCTCTCTCTCTCTCACGTTATTTCTCACGGCTGCTTGTGTCTTTCGCGTCAAAGAAAGTGTACATCTTTAAAATATAGAATCAATAATTCTGTTTTTAATTTGATACGTGGTTTATTAATGATTTTTACTCACCGTTTTTCCTTACAATAGTATTATTTTGTTTGTGCTACTGTTTTTCACACAGTTTCTTTTTATGAGAAAATACCAAACTGTTGAACGTGTCTGGCACGGCGTAAAAACTCGTTTCGCCCCGTAACATCCATATATTTCTATCGATTATATGTTTCGCTCTCCCTCTCTTGGAAGATAAAAATATAAACAGAGGCAGAGAGGTACCTGGCGGGCCGGAAAAATCTGACGTCAAGAGAGCGTGAAAAATGAAAAACAAATAACATCTTTTCACAAAGGTATTGTTACGGAGAGAGGTTGAGGCGCCACACTTCGAAAGAATTTTGGCAGGTACCAATCGATACTACACGATACCCCGATATATCATTCAATTCGCGTATAATGCGGTGCATTAATAACATCTACAGATAAATCCAAACAGTCAATCCGAACGCATTGCGAAAGCATCGAATAATAACATTCACATGAATTTGACAGACTTACAAAATTTTCGTTTTTACACGCAAACGTTTATCCGACCGATGAAACAGTACAAAACTCAATCAACATTTTTGATTACACATGTGTATGTACATATCGCTTTTATATATATATATATATGATAAACGTATATATCACTTCATATAAGAGCCTCTTTAAACGAATTCTCTACAGGAAATTACATGACAACGGTCCGCGAGCGTGTCGCGCATTTTTACAAGATCCACCTCCGTCTCGTTTCTCTCGTCCCGAAATATCCTCTGAAATGCTATAGCAGCACATATCAAAGCGCGATGAGAGAGAAAAGAAGAGAAAAAGATGCGACGGGCAAAAATACGCGGAAAATGGAACGTTGCGAGCCGTTCTTTTTATAAAGCCACGTTGGCGTGCGCCTCCAGACAATACTTGGAATAAATCCGATCGGGATCGATTGGCGATGGCAGATCTGTGCGATACGTATGCAGCTCGGAGCTATCTCTAACGCACGGATGCCGCTGCCGCAGCTACCCTAGTAGGAAAATTGAATTGGGCCAGCATTGGTCCCAATCTTGGTGCCGGGCTTGCCAGGCTTAGGCGCCGTTCCTGAACCAGGGCC
>QVNV01016089.1:0-27598 GCA_014825455.1 Pseudomyrmex pallidus | reverse complement strand
TTTTTTTTTTTTTTTTTTTTTTTTTTTGACACAGTTAAAGTAGAAAGATGGATTGAGTCAATCTGCACAGAAAAGTCGTGTGCACTTTTGTAAGCTTTGCAATGATTTATTACAATGAGAGCGTAAAAAATGACGAGCTCGACTCTGTACGTATATAAAATTGAAATGATCTTGATTGTATATTCCACGGAACAACATTCTGTATGAACTTTAATTAAATGTTCATTTGTTTAAAGAACGTTATATCTGCGTGGATTATATAATCACATAGAACATTTGTCTATATTTAAAATACTTATATATATAAAATACTTTTCTTCCCGAGATGTTTTTCTTTTAACACCAGATTATTCGATATACAGATTTTATGCCATGGAAATTGTAAGGAAGTTATTAGTAATTGTAAGCATTAAAGATATCTCACAAGTACCAATAGCTTATTTTTAAGTGTAGCACACGCAAAATACTTTTTCTAATATAATAATTTTTCTAACACATTTTTCTACGTCGTTCACTCTGACGAAGGACTTTTTAAAATCCTGCTGTTCTTCCTTGTCGGCGATAATCGGAATTCGCAGTTATTTGTCCATTTTCACTAGATACGGCCGTAATCGCGCTGCCAATTCCGGTAAAAGTTGAAGTATTATGTCCGATTTTTTCAAGATAATTTAATACACTTGGACAAAATTCATGCTCGTTCTGAAGATTCATAGGCAGCAACTACAATGTTTAAAAACCAAAGTTATATATATATATATATATATAAGATTTCAAAACTTTGTTCCAATGTAAAGAGTTGGTTTCAATTATTTTTTCGTCTTAAACGACTTCTTAATTGTTTGAACTAACTTGATGATGAAGTCTTCTTGCGTCAATTGCCTCTTTAATGTCATATCCAGACCAAAGATTCAGAAGCATTCCGATCGCGACACCGCTTGTGATCTTAGTGCCGCCGGCTGCGCCAATTACTAATCTCACGTTGTTGTTTCGGTCGACCTAAAGGAGAATGGTATGATTGAATTAAATGAGTTCACATTAACTGCTCACGCGATAACTTATGGCTACGTCTCAATATTTATTGCCAGTACTAAAAATCTATAGCACATGTTACGTGAAGCGAAAATTTCTAGTACTGGTGAATATCGGAATGCAGCTATTGTATGTTGAGTAACTATGCTTTTTCCCCAAATTGTATTTGTAAAAAAATTTTGTACGGAAATCTACTAGAAGTTTCGTGCATTTATAGCAGAATGAGAAACACAGTGACAGAACCAACAATAGCAGTGAGAAAGAATGAAGAATCGCTTTGATGATTGCGCGTGCAAATTGTAATTAATAACGTTGAGCAAGGCGATTCCTAGACTCGAGGCTCACGTCACATCACAATTGTTAATTGCAATTTTATCGTAAGCATAGCTCATTGGATCTTGATGGTAATACACAAAACGTCTAATTTTACTGTGGTTCTTAAATTGTTAATTTTTAACAAATTTAGTTAATATTTCTATTTGCAATATATATACAATAGTATCTTACTACTATAGTCGGACACATCGAACTCAACGGTCGTTTGCCAGGCGCAATAAAATTTGCCGGTGACGGCGGGAGCCCGAAGCCATTGGTTATATTGGGCGAACTAAAGTCGTCCATCTCGTCGTTAAATATTATACCGGTGGATTTCGAACGTATCATCGCGCCAAGCCTGTTAAATAAAGATGCTTTCAGAAGGATAAAATGTATTGCATTATGTAATGTATTTCCACAAGGTTACACTGTGGATTTTTCTGTGAGAGCACTTAAAACATTTTATTTTTGAAACATGTACAAACCGTGTTTTTTCTTGAACGGAAATATCGAATATATATATCTCGAGGGCAAAGCGACGAAATTCAATCGACGTTTTTTTGACATCAGAATTTTTAACGTATCTCTGTCACGTAATCAACAAGCGTGAAAAAAATAAAGTGCTGAGCGAGAATTTAATCTGTTTAATTTAAATATTTCTCTATATTTCTAGTTTCTCGTAATAATTTTCGATTTTCTGTCTAATTCAAAATTCAAAGATACATCGCATATAATTTACTTACACCTGATTAATAGTCGATGTAACAGAAACGGCGGAACCATCGGGAGCGAGAACGGAAACGTGTGCCGTTCCTGAATCCGTGGTCGTTTCAGTAACAGCGCCATACTCTTCTGGATCTTGACTCGTACGATCGTCCTTTATTCTCTCTTTTATCATTTCCGCGTAATCGTTGGACGTTAAATTGACAAGCACCTCGTCTGTACAAAGAAGTGATTTTAAATCGCATTTAGCTCTCAGAATTGACGGGATTTTAGGACAAATTACGTTCGAAAATATCATAGTAGACAAAATTAGACACATCAGGATTTTATTCTCTCTTGATATTAGATCTCTCTTTAATTACGTTGCACTACGCGGTTATTAGTGTCCGACTACGTCGGACACTGCACAGTTCTCGGAAAAAACGCACTGAATCGCAATAGTACGTGCGCAATAACATTCAAAGAACTGTGTTTTTCTTTCTTTTTTTAATTATCATTACACGCATCGATGTTGCGATAAAATATAAAAATATAGTACTTTACAGTGTTGTGGAAAAAATTTCTAAGAAGACAAAATTTACAGTAAAAATATGCGCGAACATATGTTAGATTTTAATGCAATTTTAATGTAGAAACAAAAAATCTCACTTATGCCTTCAACGAAATCAGGATCTCCCAACTCGGTTCTTCTTGCATAAGCCCATTTAAAAGTCTCCACTACACGTTGCCACATTATATTCTCATCATCTACAGGTAGAAGTCGACGAAGGACATTCATTACGAACATCAATATTGCGCCCGAACCCGGCGGTGGAGCACTGTATATTGTCATTTTCTCCATTTTTAATACAATCGGCTCTCTCCACTTGACTCTGTAAAAAGTTTCCGTTATCAATATAAGTAACTGTAACTGACACTTCTTTTTTTATGTTTTTTTTTAAATTAAAAAAAATAATTACGTTATTCTTTTAACGTATTTATGACATAAGATAATTTAAAACTGTCAAAAAATTTGTCAATAAAAAAAATATTCTCTATCTTCTTCCATGCAGATTACATATACGTATATTTTTACGTTCAGGCGTAATAATAAATTATTAGTAAACAATATCGATGATATGATGTAAATGTACTGTTGTTTCTTATACTTTTCTTAATCAAGTGGTTATCTATTGATAATAAAATCTGATTGTGATTATGAGAAAGAGAGCGATAAATTGAGATATATTTATTATTATTATACGTTTATATTTTATACGTTTATATTTTACTTTAATTAATTATTTTATTACACAATTAATTTTTTTATTACACTCTTTTATCTTAATTCTGTTTGTTAAAACTCTAATTGCATATTTAATTTGACATATCGCCGAGATAAATATTTTATCGATCCGAGATCAATCAAATTTAGCAGTTCACAAAATCGGAAATTACTTTGTACAGATAAAAAACAGGCAATCAGATAAACATCTCTAAAACAAAGATAACGGCAAAACGCTTGCTGAGAAGACAAAAAATCCACAGCCATTGAGATCAGATGGAATGAATCTTGAGCGAAAACATTCGTATATAACATTTATATTATTATTAAATCTCAAATTAAATCTTTATCCCGTACTATTTTACGAATTATTTCGTATTATCCCTTTTTTTAATCATTTTTTAATCAAAAAATGTATGCTATCATAAAATTTTGCTTACATAAAGATATGAATTATGAATTTGTAATTACTTTTGCTACATTTCTCTTTTGGGATAAACAGTAAATTTCGCGATTTACAAATATCTAAAATTTGAAAGTATTTGGAAAGCTGAAAACAAAAGAAGAAAATATTAAAACTTACTTGTAGTTGACAAAATCCTCTTTCGTGATTATTCCATCAAAGTTTTTTATCTCTTCTACTAACTTGTCTGCAATCGTGCCGTTGTAAAATATGTCGGCGCTACCACTATTTGCTATCAATTCTAACGTGTCTGCTAGTTTCTCTCTTTTTATCCTATCTCCTGCCTATAAATATTTTCTTTCTTTATTATTATTAATTTTTTTTTTTTTTTTTATTCTTTTGATATCTTATTTTTTAGTCATTTTTTTTAAATATTCGTTAAATAAAAGTTTGTCTCAAGATAAAACAAAGTAAACAATTTGAAAAATGAAGTTAGATTTTTACTCACAACCCACGTTTTATTAGTAGCACGATTTATAAGTATTTCCGCTAAAGTGCTTTCGTTCTTTATCATAGGTTCTTTCTCAACTAAATACGCGGCAAGATAATCATTAACGCGAGACCCTTTCCTGCACAACTGAATGGTAGGTTTGAATAATTCACGCCATGGCAATTTTCCGAATTTTTGATGCGCTTCCCAATAGCCTTTGAGCTCACCTGGTACAGCGACTGCCAGTCCACCTGTTTAGTAAGTCTCAATTATATGTACATGCATGTATAAAGTGTACATAAAAATACAATATAATATTTTATGATTATGTGCACAACCAATCAGAAAAAAATTTTGTAATGATAACGTAATTGTTTATGTACATATATACATATGTAACTGTAAATATATCGGTCAAAAAGCTTTTGTGCGTGAGAAAATCTCACCATACATGGATAAATGGGCATTGCCATCAAACATGTTCTTGTCCGCAGCGCTTGGAGCAGTTTCTCTTGCGTCTAGATAATACGCCTTTTTGGTTTTTGCGTCCCATATTGTCATAAGAAATCCTCCACCCAGTCCCATGCTTTAAAGTAAAATATAAAAATATCCTCAATATATACATATATACATTTTAATCGCAAAAATTGTATAAAATTAGATCAGATCTCGTTGAAATGCGAGACGCGTCTTGCATGATAAACATTGAAACTGAGTAAAAGCGTGACGTAGGTAGACAGTATACCTGTGTAAGGACGCGACGCCTTCGCAAAGAAGTGCCGCTATTGCTGCGTCCACTGCTGAACCATTTTTAGTTAAGATATCGGCACCAATTTGTGCACATTCTTGGCCATTAGTTGTCACGGCGCCCTGTTATATATAGCATGTGAATATTTGGATTATATATGTATATACTCTATATACATATAAAATATATATAAGTTTGCAAAAACCAGTTTGATTTTTTTGATACTGCAATTAGAGTAAAAAAAAATGGTTTTTTTTTTATTTTTTTTTTATTCTCATCCCTAAGTATTTAATTTTTATTACCTTCGTATACTTTCCTAATTCGGAAGAACTGACGAATTTTGCGCCGCATTTGGAGTGTGCGTTTACAAGAACGATTGTTATTATCGCAATGATAATAATTAACACAAGTGCACATGCTGTTAATAGAAATAGCTTTTTCTTTTGTATTCTGTAAAAATAGAAAAATGTTACAAATCAGACTTGCATAATAGATCGAAATTATAAAAAAGATTATACACCAAAGATATGTTTTACTCAGTTAGATATATTTTTGCAATTTATTTTAATCTGATAAAATATTAGTTTTTAATTTTTATCCATGTGTAATTATTTATTTAAACCAAAAGTTTGTTGCCAAAAAGTTTTTTAATTGTAAAATATTTTTTATATTTAGTTATTCTATTGGTGAAGGTCCGACCCAAAGATCGAAACGTCTGTATCACATTATTAAGTCCATCTTTATACATAATAATCTAGTATTACTTGTATTTGCCGGTTTTATTTATATATTATTGATACATATATTTTTCTTTTTTTAAATAAATGTAGTTGTGCAACTAGTGCACATAAAAATTGAAGGTGAGAACAATAGAGATTTTTAAAGTTATTAACACTTAAAAAGCTTTTGATGATTCAAATCTCTCCCATGAGTAGATACGGCTCTAACAGTTGCCATGACCGCATTTTCACTCATCTCACGGTCATAAGGATCTATCAATATAGCACACGATTACATGAACAATTATTAGCATGTTTAAATTTGTAATTGTTTCTTGCACGATCATATGTAATCATATATCACAGAAAGTGTATGTAAACTACAACAATAATTTTATAACAGCAATTAAAGTCTTGAACGAGATATCATCATAAGTAGCGCTAAAGCATCACTCAATAACAAAGCTGCGTGATCAAAGCAACTATCCATAAAACGAATTTGAAATTATCTTATAGATACTTTACGATTATTATTCACATGATTGACAAAATTGTAATATTATTTGAAAATTAATGTATTATTTGAAAAACTATTGGTGCGCGAATGTAGCGTGTTTCTGTTACACTACTGTCGCACCTTTACTGCTTTAAATTAAGAACGTGATTCAGTTATCATCGCGTTGTCGCACATTTACGCACGAGATATACACAAAGACAATTACTCTGTCATTCACTGATCCGAGACTACGTAACGTATGTATATCGCTCAAGGTATATTGTATATGAGTTTGAGCGTTGAGCTACCACATGTATACAAAGTAGCATACATCTCGATCTATTTTATTTACAATTCAAAGTTACGAGAATTAAAAACCACACTTCCATAATTGACTTTTGAAAGATTTGTGAGTAAATGTATGTGTGCGTGTGTAAATATTTGGAAAATAATATGTAAAAAATAAAATATAATAAATAATAAAACTATAAGTAATACATAATATTAAATGCAATATGTATTACACACACACACACACATGTAAATCATATTTTAAATATAATATTTTTTTATGCATATATAGAAATATAATTGATACGAGAGAATGTGCAAATATATTTTTTAAAAACATTTTCTTGTTACATTTGTTTCTGTAAACTCAATTGTAAACATATACTAAAGATACGCGACGTATCAGAAACAATCTAGTCTATGCAAATAATTGAGGAAATGAATTTCTTGATTTTATCTGTGAAGATCGCGAATTAGCTATCTTACTTAGTCATAAATATGTTATCAAAGCCATACATTTAATATCAGTTTATTATAGTGTAGAGAGAAAGAGAATTACTTTTGTTTTTAGATAGATAAGAGTTTACAGTATACGCGATATCTTTTATAGTTGTTTTATCATCATTGTAAATCTATTCTTATATTTCTTTCTAGTAGAGCAAAAATTTATTTATAGCGCTATTACTATTCGTAAATAAATTGTACATGTAACTTTAACTTATTGTCAATCGCTAGTTACTTGATTTTGTAAATGTAAGCAGCAGCTACAAAGTAATGAGTGTTATGTAGAATGCAATATTATCGATAAAATCTCAAGGTAAAATAAATATTTTCTTTTTCATGGATAATATCTTGAATTTTTCCGTTTTATTTAGTTTATTTGAAACGTTGAAGATTTTCGCTTTTATATGTAATGATTGCGTTCTTGCGGCTCTAATTGCACATAAGGTACTGATTGCACGTGATTACACACTGTTCATTGCTCATGTGAATCGAGTAATCTCATCTTTTATTAACGCTTAATACTTTTTGCAGAAACGTATCGCTCGTTATTATTATATCATTTTTTTTCTTTTTATTACTTTTACTTTACTACTGTTACTTTAACAAAATTAAAAGAATGACTAAGTAAATTATATATCAATTATCTATAACATCAATTTATATAAACTGTCATGAACGAAATAACGCGATTATCAATTGACATTTTCAAAACGTAGGTTTTTCTTTTACTACATGTTAATTTTCTGAGATATTTTATCAGAATTTCTCGTACAAATAATTAAACGTGTTTAAATAAGATATTTGTTCCGTTTTGATTAGATTGAAAATTATAAATTTTGTTAGAAGAAAATGAAAACACGATATAGAGCACGTTTGATACCTGGTATTTTTTAATTCAGTATTACACTGCTCTAAATCACATGCATTTACACGATACAAAGATGCGCGTTTTATTTATTGAAAGTACATTCGATAAACGCATTCTTGTTAATATCCTGTAATAATAATTTGCACTGTCACATTGCGCGCATCATAAATAAAATTTTTCACACTATAAAACGTTCTTACAGCGTTCAGTTGTAAAAACAATTTGATTGAAATAATTGCATGTTGAAAAATTTCCATATAGTTTTTATAAATCGAAGTTTGCAAAAATATCGCGCACAAATTCTGACGTTAGCACTTTTGCTGGCTACCTGAACACATGAAATAGCAAAAAGGAAAGTATACCGACCCGATCATATTGCACAGTATTGCGAATGTAGCGAGCGTGACAGAGCGACCAGCCTTGACTAAACGTTTCTCTAACCGGATGGTTTCTCTTATAAGAGTACAAGAGCGATACTATCATTGGATACCGTTTCCATTTATTCATCCCCACTCTGCCTACTTAAAAATTCTGCAAACTGAAACTGACATTTATTTTTTTCTTTCTATTTTTAGCACATTTTTGCTTCTTAAAGCTGTCTAAATCAAAACAGACATAATAACATAGTTTTATATTACTACTTGTTTTCAACTGATATTAAAAACCTAATCATAACAATTTAAAACAAATAAGACTCATATAAAATCAAATTAGAAAAAATATATATTCAGTCAATGTGAGCCAATGTATTTGATGTTTAATGTGAAATATATATTTTATTTACTTAAACATGCAATTATTATATATAATTTGAACTAAATTTCAATTCGAAAATTCATCTTAGATGCTTGGTTTGTATCATATATATATATAGACGAAATCCCATTTGTTCCCCCATATGGAAATTAAAGAACTTATTGTGAAAAAGACACCTTGGCCAGAATTAAAAAACTATTTTACACATGGATATCTCACCTAAACCGTACAAAAATACCAAAAGACATGTTAAAGATGACTAAAGACAATATTATATAAGATTATAAGATAATTGGTCTCATGTTTCGGCAACAGATTTGTTGATATGTTATTATCATCGATAAATTAGCGAATTAAAATTAGCGGCAAAATTTGAGAGCTCGCAATTTTTCAAAATATCGTTGCAGCGTGCATTATAGCTTCGGTATATTTGCTCGGTTTTTGCTATGAATCTGTCGTCAATCTGTGTTCGATATATATTGCTTGGAACTTGTCGATTGTTGCGGACATTTGAGAAAATCTGTTTTGAAAGAAAACGTGGCTCTAGGTAAATAAATAACGTCTTTTCTTTCATATATAATATTGTGCACATTTGCTAGAAAAAAGTTACATGATTTAATTCGTTTCCGCGTCTATCGAAGAGTATGTTTGCTTGGTCGCTATGGCAAAAAAACTTAGAGCAGTAAGACATAAGCAGTAAGCAAATCAATCAATTAACCATCACACAGAAAAAGCGATTTTTGACGATCGTTTGGTATAGTTAATATATATACAAACTACAGTTTGGTACATTTTAATATATGTATCATATGATCGCCAAAAATCGCTTAAAATCACATAGCTGCATATGCGTAACCCTGACATAAAATCATCTGGACCAATAAGCATTTAGCATACAGGATTCAATAAAAAAAGAGAATCGGTCTGCGCATAGAGCTTTCTACTAGAAAGCCCATCACTTCGCAGTCATTCGCTGCCAGTGAGTATCCCGCCAATCTCGCGCGCAAGGTTATCCCCATTTTGCCCGCTTTTTTCCCCTTGCACAGTTTAGGATTCTCTTCTCTCATTGAACTTAATATAGTTCTATTTATCACCCGAGTAGGGGTGCTTGTATCGCAATATGGCGTCCTACCATCTATACTCGCAATTTGTAACAATTTGCTGACTGTATACTATATACCATTAAAAACGGTAAAGTCATTTTGAGGTTTCTGCAAAACAGTGAATATTTTGGACAGTTGGAATAATGTCGGCGAGATATGACAGAGCAATCACGGTATTTTCGCCGGACGGGCATTTGCTCCAAGTGGAATACGCTCAAGAAGCAGTTAAAAAGGGCTCGACAGCGGTACGATCTCTCTGAGCACTTTAACATAACCCTGTTTCTGTGTGTCACACACAATAACAACTTAAATAGTATATACTTGTATGTTCTGTATTTTTGTTCTTCTGTCATTCTGTTACCTGTCATTTAAATTTTATTTTTATTTATGTCAGTTTTGTATTATTTTACGTATGTATGACTTGCAAATTCTCTGGCATAGGTTAAGTATACAGCTAAATTTTACATAAATATAATATATAGTTTTTATATGTTAATTGAACAGGTCGGTGTGCGTGGAGCTGATGTAGTAGTTTTAGGAGTAGAAAAAAAATCTGTAGCCAAACTGCAAGAAGAACGTACCGTACGCAAAATATGTCTTTTGGATGATCATGTAATTATGGCCTTTGCAGGTATTGCATATAACAGTGATATAAAAGTAAATATTATTTAATCGATCTTTTATGACAGAAGATAGTTATCTATTTCTTTTTCTTTTTTTTTAACAGGTTTAACTGCAGATGCAAGAGTATTAATCAATCGAGCTCAAGTTGAATGTCAGAGTCACAAGTTGACAGTAGAAGATCCTGTTACCTTGGAATATATCACAAGGTATATTGCAGGTGTGTGCAATCAATATTCATAGATATATAGGATACAAGAATTCCACCAGAAACAATGTTATTATTTCCACGTATTTCTTTGTAGGTTTAAAGCAAAAATATACGCAGAGTAATGGTCGTAGACCTTTTGGAATATCTTGTCTCTTAGCTGGATTCGATTATGACGGTACAGCGCATTTATATCAAACAGAGCCATCAGGCATATATTACGAATGGAAGGTATATTGATGAGATGCCTACATTTTTAGTCAATAAAAATTTGATGTATGTATACTTAATATGTAATTGTGTTTTTACAAATGGCTCTTTTTAAAGGCAAATGCGACAGGTCGTAACGCTAAGACTGTTCATGAATTCTTGGAAAAGTTTTACACTCTTGAAGAAGTATCTACAGAAAAAGGTTGTATAAAGTTGGCGATTAGAGCGCTGCTTGAGGTAGTACAATCTGGACAAAAAAATTTGGAAATAGCTGTAATGCGACGCGGACAACCGTTGCAGGTATTTTTAACAAATTTTTCGATATTTTAATAAAACAAAAACAATTTTTACTTTACATGTAACGTCTAATATTAGTGAAACTTTATAAATTAAGCCATGTAATCTTTTTTTTTTATGCAGATGTTAGACACAAACACTATAGGTGAATATGTAACAGAAATCGAGAAGGAAAAAGAAGCAGAGGCGGAAAAGAAAAAGCAGAAAAAGTGATGTCATTGTACCCCATTGTGCACACTTTTATTATATCTTATTAATTTTTCTTATAAAATAAATAAAGTACACATTTAAGACGACATATAGACAAATGAGAAACATTCTAAACCTGTAAGACTTTTTATATATTCGTACTTCAAGACTATGTGAAATATGTATACAAAACTTGTTCCTTGTGTAAAGTTCACAATTTAAATTATGTGATTGCAAAAGATCACAAATTTCTGGTATCAATATTGGTTTGGTATAATACATGATTAATTAAATTTCATATCTATACAAATATTCAAGCTGCATTGTGATTAATAATGATGCTAAATTTGTATATATTAAATTCTTTTAAATATGCGATATTTTACAGTGTAAAAAATTTTACTAAGCTACAGATGTTACATAATAATTAACAAATTTTGCATTTATTTTATGTATAACTAATGATGATGATGATCAATTTGAGAAATCGCTTCATCTCGAATATATAATGGTGAAAGAATTCTTCCACGATGATTGAATACTTGAAATGATGGCAGATTCCTCAATGTTTCCCAAGATTTATTTTCCATATCAACAACTGCTCGAATTTCTTTGAAATCACCGGCAATGTACATAACTCCGTACATAACAATAAATAAACTGATTATACCTTGGATTAAGATCTAAATGAACAGAGAGTATCATAAAACAATATAAAATATGTGTCATAGTTTTTAATTTATAAAGTATGAATATATATATCTTATTTACAACAATATATCGTTCAATTTTGTATGTAAACTAGCAGTAATGATATAAACTGGGTGACTTACGTCAATTGGCAAAGTAGTAAACTCCTGTTCAGTAATTCGCAAGTAGGAACGATCTATAAGTTTAAAATAACAATTTTTGATGCATTTTCTCTAAAATCAATTGTTTTGCTGTGTGTAAATACACAATCTAAATTTATAGATCTGTATTCACGCGTTGATATGTGAAAAAAATGTGCTTATGATTCAGTTTACATCAATCGCTACATACCTATATGTGTTTCTAACAATATAGTGTAGTGTATGTATAATATAGTAATGTCAATTATACACGCTTAAACGTGCATTGACATATTTAAAACAAAAATTATAAATAAAAGAAAAATATGTCATATACTTTTTAATTGTAGGAAAACAATATTGACATTTGCCTAACCTAGAAAGCACGAAAAAAAATCGAATAGACAAACTAAAGCAAATACTTACGTTGTGCCGCGGAATAAGCTGCGTGTAAAATAGACATAAATCCTACAAAAGTTATAAATTTATGCATGGCCGTAGCAGACATGTTGACGAATAATATCACAGATTTCACGTTTTGAAATTTTGCAGTACGCTGCAGTACTTAACGCACACGGGATGCGCTCGGTTTCAAACTCGTTATCACTAGTTATCAGCGTTATTGCGTTGTATTGGGCGCCGCCATATTGAATGCTAGATACCTCTAGTTAGATGGAATAGAATTAGGTACATAAACTTAGCCGCTCTTACCAACTGATTAATTTAATCAGCCTTACGCGCGTTAGTCCGTTTTTAAATGTATTACTCTTTTTTAAATGTGGAACAAAGATAAACTGACGTTTAAAGTGCGCGAGCGTCCAAAGAAAATTCATCTCAGGTATAAACGTGATTCGTCAATTCTGCTAAACAATTAATGTGAATTAGTCAATTTTAGTAAAATAATTAGCTGATTAATTAAGCGGAGTTGGCTCAAGATCTCTCTCTCTCTCTTAATTGAATCGAAGAAAATTACACCAGATTAACGCAGCATCTTAAAATAATGCTCGTTTATTAGTTTGTTTATTTTTTAATTTAAATTTATTTATAAAGGGTAAATATGTTTATTACAGATTAACAAATATTGCATCTTTTTTTATTTCTATACATATTACAGGCCATATTTAGAAATAATGTTTGAAGCAAAAACAGTTATTATACTTCGTAAAGTAAAAACAAAACAAATATACATCAAATTTTAATTACACGTATATTGTATTCTAAATATGGCCATTATATTTTTTATAAACACATATATTCGTAGGAAAGAACTCTGGAACTATCGAAAGCTTAGACTTCACCATTCAACAATTTCTTATCAAATAAGAATTCTCCCAAGGCTCCGTGCGTTTGCATCAGTTTACTCAATACTGCAATTTTGCCAGCGAGATCACGTTGCGCTTTATATTGTTCATCCAAGAAATCGGTAGTGAGGTAGTCAACCAACTGCAAAAAAAAACATTGCGTTGAAGTAAAAATCAACGATTATTCTTTGTTTGTACAAAATTAATTCCTATTTGCAACACTCACATGGTAGTCGTTAAAAGAAGGCTCATTTTCGCAAGTCTTGATTATTTCACGAATGCTGCGTGTAACTTTAGCCTCTAGTTTCAAAGCCTCGTTAAGAGCTTTCCTTCCATTTAGTTCTGTGTTGTTGACTATCTGTAAGATTAAATAACAAATATATTTATACCTTAAAATTTTGTTATTATCTTTATTTTTTTGTAAGATATCCGTACACACAAGATTTTTCTAAAAGAGTACTCACCATTGGAAACTTAATAAGTTTGCTAACGTCATTGGTAAGTTGCCCGCGCATGAGCAAATATTCGATTACTTTTATTCCATGTTCTCTTTCTTCGCTTGCGCTATCAAAAAAGAATTTACTGAAACCTGGACGATTGACAGTGTCACGTGCAAAGTGAGCAGCCTGAAATAAAACAATAAATGCATAAATAAGTAAAAATATAATCGTTTATTATTTGCTTTAATGTATTGTAGCAGTTATGTCAAATTGGAAGCAGAGCAGATAGTTTGTGTACCATTGAAAGATACTCCATGGAAGCATTAAATTCTACTTGAACTTGATCCTTCAGCGCTTTTATACACGGAGTAACCATGTCTATCCATGAGCTTGTAACATTAGGATTTCGAAGTGAGCCTGAAACAGAGAATAAAATAAAATTAATTGTTATATCTATATAACATAAGAACCATAAAGAGTTTAAAATAATTTTCTATAATGAAACAATATAATATAGTTCATCTTTAATAGAGATATAAAAAGAGAACAAGGGTTTACTTTATCAACATGTTATCGGAAAATATGTATTTTATCAGTTCGTGACTGATCAGTCGCATTGTCGATAGCATCTTTTGAAGATAAAATTAAGATGCAGAATATAAGCGCTTTTTTCATTAAAATAAAACTCTATTATATAAAACTCTATTATAAAACGCAATAAAACTCTATTATATAACAATTTTATAATTTTATAACATATATAGTATGTATACTATATATGTTATAAAGTTTAATTATAAGACACACGTAAAAAATTTATACAAAAAAAAGTTTATAATAGTTACATATATAAAGTATTAATACATATATATATATAAAATCTTTTTTTCCTCATGTAAAATAAATTTATCATTTGAATTATAATTTATTTTATATCTATATATATACTAGAATACAACTAATAATAATGAATCGTATATAGAGAAGAAGACCTTTGGAACATAGTCAATATCATCATGTAGTCAATATCATCGACACATTTTTTTTTCAAAATTATCTTTGGAAAAAACAAGGCGGTCAAAATGATAAAATTAATTTATTATAGATTAATTGATATATATCACTTAATTTATTGTAAAAATAAATATCACATGTGTTTGATAAGTGTTAATTATTTGGTAATCTTATGATAACGATTAATTGGAAAAAGAAAACTTTTGCACAAATTGCGGATAAAACGTTTCAAATGTAAATGATCAGAAGAAATTTTATGTTATCGAAAGAAATGTCTAGAAAGATCTAGGCGGAATAATCGTTCATCCTCTCCAGAAGGATAACAGGTATATTATGTAAATAAAGTTTGAATGGTAAATTCCGTTACTGTATTGATGTTTATGATTTTAACATTCATATACGTTTTGTAAGTTGAGTTCTGTGTAGAATTAAATCGTACAAAGATATATTACGTTACAGTGACTTGCAGTGACTCATCTATTAATATTTGAATTATTCTTAAACAAGAGTCTGGACTTTAGAGTCTTTGTTCTTTCTTACATATTTCATTTCACAGAACGGATTCTGTAATAGCATGGTGTAGGCAATATTGCGTATTTGAGTGACTACGTATATAGTTTTCTGTTATCGTTATCATGTAACGGATAGTAGTTATGATGACTTTCCTGCAGCTAATCACATCTTCTGCGTTCATTTTCTAGCGTTTCTCATTTACACTTTGTGAAATGATAACGAATAGGGTCATAAAAATGGTTTGATAAAATCATGACATTCGCATAGAAAAATACTACTAGATAGAAACAGGAAAGTACTTGAAATTATTTTGATTATTGCATGTGCGTCATAAAGATCAAAATATATTTGCTTGTCAACTTTAAACATTAGACATAATTGTGTGATAGCAAACATTATATTAATATTATTAAAATTACATTTGAACTGTTTTTCTAGTATATTTTATAAAATTTTTATGGAAAGATCTATAAACAATCTTTTTGTGAACTGACATGAGTTTGCCAAACCCATTAAAAAATTTCAAACCGGTGTCTCTAGTAAAAATTAGTTTTTTTAAACGCTTATATTTTTAAAACTACTGAAAATTTTTTCAATTTTTTTTATTGACGCAGAATCGTTCCTTCAAACTTTTGATTAATAAAAAGCAAAATTGAAAAAATATTAATTTTTCGAGATATTTGATTTTAAAGTCGCGTGAGTCTCATAGACCCAGTTCAACTAGTAAGCTGTTTTCAAAGTCAATCCACGAAGACCTATGTTACAATGCATATAACAATGCACATACTATGTATTTTCACAGTTAGTTACTCAAAATATACCATTGGCATTGCAGCATTTAATATACAGTCAACTCGAATATGTATATACATATAATAGATGTTTCAACATATTCTTTGTCAATTGCACAAACTTGCTGCAAAATGTGAAAAACATTCGATATGTATGACTCAAATGGATAAAGGCTATCTGTAAAACAGAGCCATGCTTTACATATCATCCTCTAATATATGATTCATTAATACGTCATCTCACAGAACAAAAGAATCTATAATAGCAAGATGTGAAGCAAAGTTTTTTTATAGTGTAATTGTATTATATTGTTTAAAAAACACAAAATGTTATCTTATATAAATTAATGTTATTAGAATTGTTATTCTATGTGTGTAAAATTGTTGTATTATGAAAATAAAAATAACACAACTTATCATCAGAAATATATTTCTAGAGTTAAACGGAAAAGTATATATTTTAACATTTTTCTTATAATTATTATGTGTTACATACTAGTGAGAAATATTTCTAATGATAAATAGTCAATATTTTCTCAATTTTGATACAAGACACACATTTATTGTTTTCTTATAACATGGAAAAATAACAATTTGTAATAATTTGTTGTAATTTCAATTATAGAGTTAACAGAGTAGAAATAAAGCAAGTCAATTGAAAAAACAATTTAAGTCTCGTTTGCTTAATCATAACGATTATTCACACAACATTGTCGAATCATCTATCTCTTGCAAAACGTGTGTATAAAGAGCTTCGAGTCGTATTTGTTCTTATCGAAACGTACTATATTGTAGAATTATATATATGACAGGGATCAGGCAAAATTTTCTACATTGAAATACAGAAGAAATATAAATTATATTTCCTTTATTTTGGGGAAAGTTAACGTCGAAAGTCAACGTTCTTAGATATGACGTATTCACACAGTAGCATGGCGTGATACGCATGTTACAAATTACGCAGTACGACAGAGGCGAGAGAGAGAGAGAGAGAGAGAGAGAGAGAGAGAGAGAGAGAGAGAGAGAGAAAAAGAGAGAAAGAAAGAAAGAGACAGAGAGAGAAACACAGACGAACTTTGACGTATACAATTATAATTGTTTTTTATAAACTTACATTTGAGCCTAGACTCTTGCTGTTTCTCTTTTCCAAAAGTGCCGCCGATACAGACCAGAGCGACAAGAATGATGTAAATCAGCTTCATTTTTGTAGATCGAGCGATGACAGGTTATAGGATTATTTCTCTCAAAGAAAATAGAAAGTGAAAAATGTCTTGCAGATGGAAGCACAGCGAATCGTTCCTTCCGTTCAGAAGCAACCTTTATACGCACTGGTATAGAAGGATGCTTTCGTCGGAGATAAGAGAGTGCGACGACTGTTAAACGCGTTTTCTGGTCATCGATCACCTAACAACAATTCGTCTCGTGAACACGCGATATACGTTCGCACTTTAACCGCAGGCGGAGCGGAGAGGGCGCTAAAATCGACCCTCTTGTCGTCTTACCGCACCACACTCCGCGTCATCATAATGTGATGCGCGCGAAGCGTCTGCGCACGCGTTGCACCACCCCCTTGTCAGCTGATGATGACGTGCGTGACACAGTGAAAAGTCATATCTCAACGGGGCAACGTTCATTGTTGGAAGAACGTCGAAGCGAGAGTATTCACGTTGCTTCCTTCCTATCGTCGAATTCGCGCACCGTTTCACGGATAGAAAGGTACTCAGGAGATCACTCAGGTTTACGTCGATAATATCCTTTTGCACGTACGTAAGATAAGATAATAATCCAAGAATTTTGGCATGTCACATGTATATCGCGCGTACGACGCTCCGCGAGCGACGTGCGGGACGTATTGCGCACTTTCGTCACAGATATATGCGATATGCATCGCGGGGCATATAAGCATCGTTTCAAAAAACGCGAAAATCGTTCACGGTTACTTTGCGATTCGCAATCAATTTGCGAGCGAGTGATTTCGATCGCGGTATCTGTTTTGTGTATATCAGTCCTACAAAGATATTTCGTATTGTCATTGCTTGTTGCTCATCTTTTTTTTTTTTTTTTGTTTTTGTTTCAAAACAATATCGCGGATGACAACATCTCACATGTTGTATTTATATGTTATATTTAGCAGTATATATATTGTTACACGCAATTCTCAATGCGCACACATTGAGAAAATTAGTTTTTTATAGAGTGATTGATTCACAGTAAACATCTGTATGCTAGTATATACATTTATTCTATAATGCATTAAATTTTACAGCAAAGATGTTGTTCTACGGAGTATTAGCTGGTCTCTTGATAACTGCCTCTGCACAATACTGTTACCAATCTACTTCAGATGCTTGCTCTTCCACTTCTGTAAAAAGTATGTAAATTATTAATTTTTTTCAAGTCATATTTTTGTTGCTTCTTTTTTTTCTGCGCTATACTAGTTTTATATGTTTGTTGCAATGAAAATTTAAAAGAATGTTGAAAACATTTATTTTATCATTTTATAATAAAAATGGAATTGATTTGTTAGTCATCTTTAGTTTTTTAATCTTTTATAAAGGAAATCTAAGTTATCTAAGTTTAATAAGTTTTATTTTACACAAAAGAATAACAATTTAAAAGACTGTGACAGAAGAACACGTTTTAGATGTTGTTGAGTGCAATGCCAAGTTTGGAAAGATTGATGATCTTTTGTCCGATCTGCAATCATATGCAATGGCTAGTATCGACAAGAGTTACGAATTCTTATTAATGTCCTCGCATTTCGGGAGCTATGAAACTAATCGAGAAGGATTTAAGAAATTGTACCGAAAATTGTCAGACAAAACATGGGAAAATGCATTAGATATGATCAAATTCATTGCGCAGCGTGGTGGCTCAATGAATTTCCTGGAACCACCGAGACTAAGCAATCCCGTAAGTATTACTTGATGTAGTATTCAATTTAAGCTTTCACAAGAAGATCGTGTTTACAAGAGAAAGATATTAAGATGTGTCATTGTTGTTACTGTTCACAGGACGACTTGGATGGCAACAACTCGGAAAGCAAAGTATTTGAACTGATTGAACTGGATAGTTTGGCCAAAGCACTTGATAATGAAAAGAAACTTGTCAATAAAGCATTGTATATCCATAAAGAAGCTCAGCATCAAGTAAACAAAATTGATGCAGGTGTCGCTCATTATATTGAAGAGCATCTCATAGAACCATTGTCTGAAAGCGTGAGACAGTTGGCAGGCTACACAAATGACTTGAAGAATATGCTTACAGTACATGAACATAACGATGCAAGAGGCGTTGCTGTATTTTTGTTTGATGAATATCTTTCTAAGTCTTTGTAAAAAAAACTCGAATTTATATGTTATATATACCATTATTTTAAAATTACATATATTATTTTTCTCTATCTTCAATATCGAAGACCCTTTCATGTAAAATACAACCAATAAAACTCTTAGAGAAAATTTAATTTTTTATGTTCAGTACACGTGTATTCTGCAATAAATTGAAATATTAATATCTACATACATGTTCTTTCTGTTGTTTTCATAAATCGTTTACTACTGATTTTTATATGTATGCAGAAGTGTTTTTTAATTATATATTTATAAAAAAACACTTGCAGTGTCTGCAACAAGAATTTACTACACATAACTTACATTTCTTTCAATAAAGATATTTAACTGCACTGTTCAACGGCACATATGTGACATACGTATAGGCACGATATATTTTTAAAATTATCTTTTGTGTATACAAAGGTAAAAATATATTGTGTACACTCAAGAAAATCAGATAATACAACATATGTAGTACAATCGGACAATAAAATATAGTACAACATATATAGTACAATTGGATAATAAAAGACGTATATATCGGTATAGTAAATTTATAACAAAATAGAATACACATACACATATACGCATAATTATTCAGATATTTGTCTGCCAAAAAGTTCCACAACAGAATAATAATAGTAGTACAAATATTTGCTTATCACATAATTAAGAAATATATTGACATATGTATTAATGATATATATGTATGTCTACTTTGGACTAGAAAAAATAGATATTTCATATATTTTAATTTTAGAGATTTTTAAAGTTTTGAAATATATTCATTTGTTTGTCAACCACTAGTTACTCTTTTTTTTTTCATAAATCTCTATTACTATATTGTATTATATTGTTAACAACCACAGATTATACGCAAGCATTATGATGAACTGTTTGCTATTATTGCACTACTATTTATATACGGGCATCACATTCTGCATTTTCTATTAAATGTATCACTTATTTATTATGCTTACAATTTATTACGCTAGTTGTAACGTATTTGCGCTACATTATTATTATAGACTTTTTTTCTAAATTATACTGAACATTTTTCTCAACACACAAGAGTTACTCTTTCTTTCTAAATAGTTAGACAAATAGTAACAAGTATAAAACAATAATTTGATGAACTAATTATTAAAAAGGAAGATAAAATATTATTTCAGTCGTTATGATATGTAATATGTCTCGGATACTTAACAACGCATGTTACGAAATGTATAAATTATTAAAAATCGTGTCTCTCATACGTAAAACAAGATGAAAAATAGATTGATCAGTAATTCGTGTATGTATATAACCTTCGATATAAATATGTACAGTCTTCTACGGTCTGTTAATTTTAAGAGCATACGTATACATATTATCATGAACTATATTGCGATATGTGTATACCAATCAAGATAGTTTGTGTTATCTGTGAACGTGGAAATAAAAATTATCAGTAAATTTTTGCACATATATATCTGAACTTGTATCTGATTAATATAAGATATATAGACGTGTGCGTGCATATAAAATCTTACTTTATTTACACACATGTAACTTACTCTTTTGAATCTAAATTATATTCGGCCAATATATCCAATGTAACGCAAAGTTCTCACGTTGATTTATTTTATTCCTGTTGAACAAAATCTCTTACTTTTTATACATACCGTGAAACTATATATAGATGTTAAATTTTGCATATCAGTTCAACGAGTGTAATTTAAGTGGAATTTTTTATTACCGATAAAGTTATATGTACTAATAAAGAAGCAAGCTCAAGATCTTCACTATACATGTTTTTTAATGGAACACTCCTATATCCCGTTCTCAAACAACGCACCTAAAATAAGTGTTCATTTAAAATGAAAACTTGAACAAATACGAACATTTTGTATTTAATTCAAAATGTATCTTTGATACAATTAATGAAATACTCACTGGGTAAGTAGCTTGTCCTATAAAATTAGTATCGCCAAACATGTCTTCATCTTGCACTAAAAATCGTATAAGAGCGAAATATGGATTGAATACCTCAAATTCACATGTTTCATTCCACATAGGATTAAACCCATTGTCAGCTAAAAATTTTAAAATTATAAAATTGTAATTGCTAACAATTAAAGTTTTATGTGTAATTGTGACTTGTAATTTAAATAGAATAATGCTAACATATTGTTCTTGTTGTTAATTTTGTTCCAGAATCGTAATCTGCGCCTATGATCTCAACTTCGACAGACGGACTGGCTGTACCCCTTCCCGATCTCATTAAATGTCTCGCTCCGATAATTTTTAAACTAATTTTAAGCGGTTCAACACCATACAATGTACTTTTGTCATACGGATTAAAGTTGTGTCTGAACATGATATCTGGTTTCAAGAGATAACCACAGTTCCCATTTTCTTTAAATTTAGCTTGATTTAATTGCATCGATTTATCTCCAGTTTGATAATTTAAAGCCACCATCTGGCAACCAGAATTCCACATTGGCATAGGATTATAATTGGATGAATCAATGCGTTGCCCTTTTGGATAAACTCTACTAAATTGAATCTACAAAGAAGAAATAATTTAGTTTTTAACATTCTATTTTCATTTATATCTTAATATTTTAATTCATTCGTATATACCTGATGATATTTTAGAAAAAACTTAGTCTCTTGTTGACACATCAACTTTTCAGCCTTTGTTTCAGGAAAACTGCTCATTTCGTTGAACGTAAATCCCTTGGCTCTTATTCGTTCTATATTAAATGCAACTGATCTACAATATACTATAAGATTGGACATTTCCTTAGCTATTCTCCATGCTCTTTCCATTTCCTTATGTTGACTTTCCTAAACAGAAAACAATATTTGTAATGTCAATACATATTTCAACTGAATATGCAATATAGCGTTTGAGACAGTATTTAAGATTTTTTTTGTTTATAAAACACGCTATGTATATTTACCCTAACGCTTGCATTTTGTGCGGTTTCTTTAATACTTGACATCCATTCTAACGCAGTATCTTTTGATGGTGTCGCAACTTCAAATACTGAACACATACTAGGATTTTGTATTCTCAAAATCCATTCTAAACCTGGCCTTTCTCCGACCGTTAATTCTACCACAGCACCCATGATATCTAATGAACCTTTCTGCAAACTGCCGAGCATCATAGAATCTGTTGACTAAAAAAAGAAAAAATACATAAAATATTTTTAACAATAAACTTCAGATTAATATATTACATATGTATGTAACTTACATCTCCTTGATTTTCTTGTTGATTAATTTGTTCTACATAATTGGCAGGAAACCAATGTTGTTTTTTACCACCGTAATCACCTCTCCACCATCCTCCACTTTGTTGATTGACATTAGTAATTATAGCATGTTTTACTAATGTTAATTCGTCGTCTCTTCTAGCTTTATAATCATAAATAGCCTTAACCGTAACCTTTAAATAATAGTTTTAATAGTTATAAAGAGAGAAAACAAAACAGACATACTTTCAAAAGACAAAATAGATGTATTTTAAAAGATAAACATATACGTAAAATTTTTATATTTTTGATTATTACAAAAATTAAAATACAGAAGTAGAAAGAATTAGTACAAATTAAATATTGATGGATCTTTGTAGTACTTACTTTTGATGTGAAACTTGTAGGATCCATATAACCCGGCATGGCATAAACAGATCCATCATCGTTATCCTAAATAAAGGGAAAAGCAAAAATATATATATATACGATATTTTTTTTTACATCATTTCTGTTAGACATATATTTATGTCACAATAAGCTCAAGGAAGAAAAGTACAATACATTATGAGTATGCGTACCAGTCCTATTCTTCTAATAACATCTTGATTAACAGGATGGCTTAATTTAATTTTTTTGTACAATGGATGCCGTTCATAATAATTTACTAATTCAACTAAACTTTCGAACTGTACAGTTCCCATGGTAAAGAGCCTTCCTTCGAGTTTTATTTTGCAGTGTTTTATCTGTTTTTCTGCTCTATATAAACAATAATATATAATAATTTCAATGCGCACAGACTATATCATTGTTATTTATTACATGGGTTTTTAACATACCTAAATGAAATTGCGTAGCAATTACTTTCTCTTTCACTAGGTCTAACCAGGAATGCACCGTCTGTAGGTATACATTTCAGCATCTCTTCTGCCGCAATACGAGTACAATCGGGATGCCACCATTCTTTTTCCTCGTGTTTGTTCGGTTGAGGCACTGGCTCTTGTAAGGTAATTAAAAACTCCTGTACATCAGAGAGAGATTTATTATTTTATAGCTTCTTTTTTATTTCAAAATAAATATTATAATTTCAATTTAAAGATTCTCAAATTTTCTCACTTTATATTTGCTTTTCACTTACTTGGCTTCTAAGTGGATGATTACGGTAATGAGTAATTAAACTATACAGACTGTCGAAACAATTGGTGTCAATAAGATAATATTGCGTCTGGCCCATTTCTTGTTTCAGTTTAATACGGCAATGATTCACTTTCCCTTTGCGCCAAAATGATAAACAATAATCACCTACGAATGTGACACACTGTCGCACTAGAAAAGTACCATCTCCAAGATACGAATAACGTCGTAATAATTCTTCTGCTTCCTCTCTTCCTCTTGCTAATTTTCCATGAAACCATTTTTCTCCAAAATGTAGCTCATCGTTTGGCGCACCCTTTAACATTGACAATAAACTATTATTTTCTACTTATATCAAATATATGCAATCTTTCTAATTATACGCACATCCGATGTTCTTCGAACACTGCTTTCTTCGTCGTCGTCATGCTCCGTTTCTTGTGATCTTGAAAACGTGTCTGTATAAAATAACTTCTGTTGTGTCAGTACAAAGAAATGAGGATTCCACTCTCTATCGACAGGATCTTCTAAATAAAGAATCCCATTTTTCACGGTATTTCTAAGATCCATCTCTTGTCTACTTTCGTCGTTTCGAACAAGAAACGAAGATTCATCGACACCATCAGGAAGCTTCTTGTGTTTTAGCAAAATTTTTCTTCGTAATACATATGGAGAAGGTAAACAGGTTTCGTTTTTGTCAAAAGGCTGCACTAATAGCATGTCACCAAACACTTCTTGCATAGTTGTTGCCATTTTACGTTGTTGCGGTAAAGTACAATTATCTTCAATAGACAAAATAACAGGATACCTAAATAAACAGTGTATATTGATTAAAAATAATAAAAGTATGGTTAGTTATATATATGTATAAATAATTTTTATTCTTAATCTTACTCAGATGTACTAAAAGCATGTTCCTTAATAGTTTTAATAACATCTAAAAATTTTATTTTAGTAGTGAGAGTGTGTCCGTGAAATATAAACGGCATTCCATCTGGACCATCCCAACAATCAAGCTCTATACATCTACATCCTGCTCTCAGTGCACGTACATAGGCTTGACAACTGCTTTCGCTACTAATCTGATCTCCCATTAAGTATCTAAAAATTTCAATATAGTTAGAATGTTATGTACATATACGCACAAACACGTGTGCGCGCACATATACGTCGAAATTTTCTTATATTTTTAAGAAGTACATACGTATTATGCGATGATGCTATCCAATAATGTGCAAGAGGACGAGTCATGTCTTGAGTAACTTGATTAAATTTTTGATTCCAAATATCATTTTGTTTGGAAAATAAAAAATCTATAAATTCCGAAAAAGTAAAATATGGCTCTTGTATATCTCTTTGAGGATCTTGCAAGTACTCTCTAATAAAACGTGATACTTCTAAGTCATTATTCCCTAAGCTGTCTTGTTGTTCGGTTATTAAAAAGTTCTGAAACTCTTGAAGCGTGACTGTTTCTCCAGTTTTGGAATAATTTAATAGTTTATGCCAATCAGCAAGATTCTATGAACAACACATATTTATATAATATAAATACAAATAAATACTAATACTGATAATTTATTTGTAAGAAAATAATTTAATGTATACTTACATTTTGATCAAACATTAATTTATGATATAAAATAACAAAATCATCAAAACCGAGCTCGTTTCGATTTCTTGTATCTACTTCTTGAAACAATTCCCTGAGTCTATTTGTGGCAATTTTACAATTAACTCTAGGCAACAATGCTTTTACATCCTTCAATGTAACCCTATTAATTATTTATTAATTAAATATTACACATACATAATAAATATATAATAAAACTAAACATTCGTGTACTAACGTTTCACGAGAATTTTCCATTGCATAAAACTCTTTTCTAAGCCATCTTTCAACTTGTAATGGATATGGTGCATTTACAGTATCTTGTACTAAGTGACGTAATCCTTTAACCCATAGCTCACATTCTTTCTCACTAAGAGCTAATGAAAAAAGAAGTACTTATTTCAATATATCATACAGAATATTAAATAATTAAATAATCTTTAACTCACTAAGATTCATAATAGTAATAGACTATTTATCAGATATATTTACCAGATATGGAAAGAGTTTTCAGTCTAAATTCTGATCCATAATACACAACAAAACATCTTAAATTTTCAATTCTTTTAGCATCTTCAGGCCATTTTTCAAAGTCTTTCGATTGTTTTCCTATCCTAATTTCTTTAACTTCTCTAATTTCCACTGTAAATAAATAAAATATCTGAAAATTAAGCTGTGCCACAAAGTATACAAGATCAAACATCAGAGAAAAAAGTATACATCTACATATACATTTATATAAAATTGAAGGGAAGGATCTCTCAGTGTGTATGTAATATATTTAATGTTATAGAAATTAAAAGAATAATATAGAAACACTTATCACACAATTATGTTCAAATTATTGCTATATAAAGCATTGATTATAATAAAAAATTAAATATAGTTTTTTAAATACATTTAACAAGAGATAAAAAGACATTATTGGATATGATCCATTAATGTAACATAGACTTAATTATTATTAAAAACTCACCTACATATAATAAGCATAAGAACCTTCCCTTCACCTTATTGTTCTAAACCTTCAGTTAATATTTTGTTCATTTTTGCTGTAAAGACATATATCCATATAACTATATACACACAAGAGATTACAACATATACTATCAAACTATCAAATTTACCAACCAATTCAACAAGATTTATAGATACAAATGTCTAAAATCTTACCAGACCCATCAAAAGGTCTAAATGTTGCACTTCGTGACCAAACTATTTGTCTAGTTTCTCTTCTTATCATAAGAGTTTTCTTTTCTGGTCTTTTTCTAGAAAAAAACTTGGTCACTACAGTACCCCTTTCCAGCTGACTAATAATTTGTTCCATTTCCGGAATAATCCCGTTCATCTTGATAAACTATGTATTTATACTGTAATATAAATTATATAAGTTATATTACTTTAGAATTTATATTATTTTAGTTTAGATTGTTACTTCATATGTACCCATATAAATTATTCGTATATACATACATATAAATTATTATATACATATATATATGTATATATAGATCATTCTAAACAAATCAACCTACAGTTTGATTTTATTTTGTATCTTCTCAACTAGTAATTGTGATTAGATTAAAATTACATCTCTTGAAGCTACCAAAATACTATTTTTTCTAACCTTTACATAAACACACGTAAACATAACCTAGCAAATTTTTCTTGAAATGCGAGATCACATCTGTGAGCGAGTATCTATAGAAAGTAACTGATAATTCTAGCTGATAAGAAAAAACCGTTTCTCTTTCGTGGACACATATTTTGAAATTTTCTTTGCTTTCTTCTTGAGAATCAAAAATTTTCAAATTGAAAAACTTTACAACCACGAGTTCCTATTGCTGTACTATTTTTTTTTCGCGCATGCGACAATTTTTATCACCCATGTATCGCGATGTCTATATTGCTTAAATATATATCATACCTGTCTTTTTCTCTCTCTTTCTGCGAAATGACACACTTGATTATACGATAAAAAAATATGCTTCACTTATCGTGCGTAGGTATCATCCACAACTTGCGTTTACACGAATTAGAATCTTCTGATTGTTTCCGGTGCTACGTAAAGCCTATGTCACACTACGGATTGGGATTGAGATTGGATTGCAATTTGGCCAATCAGAGCAAAGATCAGTAAACTAAGGATTGG
>QVNV01016088.1:0-55335 GCA_014825455.1 Pseudomyrmex pallidus | reverse complement strand
CCTCCCCCGCCCACACGTGTACGATAGTATATGATACAGAGGAAATATTGTATACGTCTAAAATGTCCATTCGAGCTTTGACCGTTGTTTCGCGAATTGACCAGTCAATCCTAGAATAGACGGATTTCGGGTGACGCTAACATATATATGTGATTATTTACATAATTATGTACTATAATAATGCTTTTCATTACAATAGTTGTCTTGGTAGAGCAAAACAATATACCACAAGGTATACCATTAATTGAACCAACTGCTGTAGTTAAATCCACGCAGCATGATTTAATGACATTGGCAGCAGAAATTGAAATGGTAATAAAATAAAAGATATAAAAATAATATAAGATTTTAGATTGTATATAGGAACACATGATATTATACGATATACACATGATATCGTACATGATATTATCTATCTCTAAATAAGTTGTCTTTTTAAAGAGTATACTTTTATTATATATATACTTTTAAATATTTTATAGGCAGATAACTGTATAAAAACTACTGCTTGTGGCAAGTTACAAGTAATAGCAGAACAAATTAAATTTTTGCAAAAACAAGCTGAGAATATCTTGCTGGAAGCAGAACGAAATAAGAAATTACATCATGTAGCATGTAATTTTGTAAAAAAACCTGGTCATACATATCACTTATATAAACGAGAATCGGGACAATTTTATTTTTCTATGCTTAGTCCAGAGGTAAAACGTGTATCATATATTAATTACATTAAATATATGTAACTTTGTACTTAGCATCTGCTTATTCTAATGTTTTATATAGGAATGGGGTGATTCTGGAACATCACAAAGCTACAAAGGCTCTTTCAGATTAGAAAATGATCACTCCTGGACTCCGTTGTCTCAAATAAGGGAAAAAGATAACGATTTGAATGTATTGAAAAAATTAATATACTAATTCTTTTATTATGACATTTGTATTTGTATTCTTGTTTAACGTTTCTAAATATTTATAATCTGTCATGTAAAATATTGCACATATGTACATACATACAAGTTTATTGTGACGTTGCGCGGTATCGACATGTATTATAACGAAGTATATAGACAATGTAAATTAAGAATAAACATGTTATCTAACATAGAAGAATTTTAATAATTTAACTACTTTGTATTTATGATTTTTTTCATGGAAAGCTATTATAAACTTAATAAACTCGGTTTATTTTAAAAGTATACTGTATATATGCACACATACATGTACGCATATAAACAGGACACATACACTCTCGAAGTCACATGTTTTCTTATATATGTATACACGTTCTTTCTTTCAAAATGATTTTTATTTTGTACAAATAAGTTGTATTGTGATACACTAGAATACTTTAATACCATTGATATAGATTAATAGATTCAAATAATAAACAAACATTCTTTCTCATATATGCAATAAAATGTACTTCGCATCAAACTATGCGGTCATTAACCAGTATCTATCCATAATTTTCGTGCAACTACAAAAAGATTACTTTGTTTTTTTTTTATAATGTAATCTATGATTTTTTCTTTTTTTTTATATATATAAGTTTACATCATTACATTCTTACAGAGGCAGTAGACGTGTTTGGATTTATTCTTCTCAAACTATCTGAATTTTAATAAGCAAAATCTGCATGATTGCAGCTAACAAAATTTAACAATTTGAGTCGCATGAATATATGTCATGTATATTATATGTGTGACAATACATATAATAATATATCATGTACATTATGGATATGTGTACATATACATGATACATATGTACATGGATGTAAAAGTATATATATATATATATATATATACATATCCATGTCATGTATGTTTATATATATGTATATATATATAACACATACATATAATATACATATAATATCTAGATCTTTTTTTGACATAACTAAGCTATAATGTATTTTTGTTTATTACAGAATATTTAACTCCAAACAACACGTATTTCAAATAATCTATATCATTTTATATTGAGAATATACTATCAATGTACAAAGCATAAAGATCAATATGTATATGAACACTCTTAATATATATTTCCCGTTTTTAAAAATAAAACTTCTAGGAATCTATGTTGAAGTAACATTCATCATTGATGGGAACTATGACGACTGCGAGATGGTTTTGATGTTGAATGCATATGTCAGGTGGTGTTCACTTTATGTGCTGAAATATGCGCAAATACATATAGAGATAGCGATAGAAAAGATATATATAATAAATAATTACATATATACATAAATTAAACTTGTTTTTAAGTCACCAGTAAATCCTTACATGATACTGGTATCCTGAGAGCTGCATCATCTCGTATGAGACATTCATGCGTCTGAGTATGGAAGAGATATTGTACTAAAAGCTGCTTATCTTCTCCCACACATGGATCGTAAAATCCAGGCAGTTGACTCTGTAGTAGCAACGTTTAATTATTAATATTTCAAGTTGTAATATTTCGAATCAAATTTAAATGTTAAAAAAAAATTTTTATTGTAAGTCGCCGTGTGATTAATTAATAATTAAAATTATATAAAAGTTTAGAAGAAAATACCTTAGATGCTTTGTGAAGAATTAATTTCGAATCTTTAACTAAACACTGCAAAGGAATTGTTACGTCTATCACTTCATCCCTATACCCACTCTCTTCCGTGATACCTCGATCTTGTTGAGGGTAAACAAACCGACCGTATAGAGCTTTAGTGATAATCAACCCTTTCTTTGATTCTTCCTCGGCTCTTATCCTGCTAACGGTTTCTTTCATTAATTCGGTAGCAGCTTTGGCTTCTCTCTGTTTCTCCAGCATCCTGGATTTGTTCAGCTCTCTCTGCTTTTCCTTTTCACGTTCCTTTCGTTCCTTCACAACAGGATCGATAACAAGTTTTTTAACAACCGTCCAAGTAATTATTGGTGCTACAGTGGCGTAAAAGATGGGAGCTGGGAGAATCTCGTCACAGAGGTGAATGGGAAACGTGTATGCCTGCGAGGCGCGACTTAATCTGATTTTTAACGTAACACCAGTTGGCACTCCGACGCGTACTGCTGCCGAGATTGAGCTGTGTTTGGTAACTTTCTTTTCCGCACCATATTCGAGAAATACACCAAACGTTCCAACTCTGTAGATATACATAAAAGAATTATAGAAACTTGATTTTAAAAAACTTTAAATTAGAATTACACTACAAAGTGCTGTTTCACAATACTAACTTAACGCTACCACGAAGCTGGAGTTGCTTCTCTTCCATTTTATAAGTATAATTAAGACTAGCAAAAGAGTGTAAAAGCCCGAAATGTATAGAGAGAGCCGTATACGATCGAGATGTGTCTCTTACGATCATGGTGCTCATAGCATCCTGAATTCCAGCTCTATACGTGAGATATCCTACTGTATGCTTATCTAATTGCATAGCAAGAGCTGTGAAAAAATTTATCTTGTTATTTTTTTTTTTTTTTTAATTTAGATATCTTTGAAAAAATAATATATATTATACTTTTCAATATAAAATATTCACAAGTGTATGATTGTGCGAACCTACTTCCTACGTAACCAACTTTCACGCCATGTGATGAAAATTGAAATATTGTCGCTCCATTGCAAAACAGTCGTTTCGTTAATGTGCGAAATCCTTTGAGAGAAAATGTTGGCCCATTGCCAGCTCCTATTTCGGCTTCCACCCAGCCTTTCGAGGATATTAATCGTTTTGCTGAGACATTAATTGATCCGGTACCTGTGCCGTTTTGAGTACCAAGTTGACCAGACATAGTCACAGTGTCTCTTAAAGTAAGCGGTGCTTCGATGGATTGCGTAAATGACATTCCGCTAACTTCAATACGCGAGAACAATCCGTTGCTGAGAGCAAAAGGTTTATTTAAGTATTGCAAATTAAAAACTTGCGAATTAATCAATTCAATAACACTAATAATTACACGTAATAATTAAATTCAATTATTTTATCATCATAACTCAGACTTAATTTATCTTACCCATCGTCGTAATCTTCGTCGTATTTACTAAACATATCGGTGGCATTGATGTTTACCGTTACAGAGCCTTTAGGATTGGTATTTTGTTGTAATCTTCTCTCTTCTCTCTCTCTTGCCAGTCTTTCATATTCCTCTCGAATCTCTTGAGGTGTTTTTGTACGCTGTACAATTTCCCATCCTTCTGTTTCTAATCCACGAATTCCCAGTGAGTCATAAATGGCTCTTTTATGTGGATCACTCAACACTACAATATCAAGTACCTTTGAGATTCTACACAATTACACAGTAAGTATACAAACTGTAATACATGTAAAATATATTTGAATTTTTTGGGAAATAAACCTTAACATATACATTAATTAAAAGTTCTACTTTACCTTCATAAGCCTTTTTAGTACGATTAAAAAGAACTTCCGCTTCTTTTTTAAGGACTGGATCAGTATGTTTGTCAGGATGGTAAAGTCTACTTTGTCTACGATATGCATTGCTAATATCTTCTGGATTGGCCTGAATATAAAAAAATAAATATAAAAAGCAAAAGTTATTGAAGAAGAAATTGTGTACACAATTGTTCTCATCACTTGCATCATGCATAAAGATGTTATGAAAGAAAGAGATTAAGAAAAATTAATTTATAAAATAATAATATATGTAATATACATAAGTATTTACTTGTAAATAATATAATAAAAAAATTATGGATTTATCTGTAGAAACATTCTATAACAATATAAACATTTTAAAATCTAGGCTTAAAAAATAGAGAACGAGAAGGTAAAGTATATATTTGACAACGCTGACATTGTATTTCTAAGCACTTAATTCACAAATTTCATTGGAAATTTGCATCAGTTGTAAAAAAATCGAAGAGTTGTTTGTCACAATCGAGTATGTTACGTCAGCGTTAACAAGACGAAGGTGTCACGTGGAGAGCTCGGAGTCGATCTATACTCCTTAAACCGGGTAAAATTACGAGATCACTGTAATTAGATCGTAGTTTTCTTACATTCCGGGAGATATTCAAGAACGTGTAGTAGTCGTCCTCGATCGTGTTCTCCTGATCGCTCTCGTCGTCCATTTTAAAACCTGTTAATTTTGCGTGCGTTCAACGGTTCAACAAGCTCTTGCAGAATTGAGCGCCCGTATTTTCTCAGCTTTTTATAGGTTATCGAGAAAACAGCTAGGCCGGTAAATGTTGCTTTCTCCGGACTTTGTCAGATGACGCTCCATACTCGAAATTGCGGAGGAATAAACCTCCGAAGATTATATCGCAATTGACAGTGTCAGATTATCGACAGCTGTGTAACTCAACAATTTTTATAATAATTTTAAATGATATATCTATAACGTTTTGCAGTTGTTTTACACATAATAAAGCTATACACTATAAATAGAAAAATCAAGAGATTGTGTCTCGCATTAGGTATCAAGTTTACGTATGTATAATATGACTTATTGTTAATAAATTAATTATGTATGCGTGTATATAGATGAATATGCATGTACAAGCTTAATATTTACATTAATTTTATTTATATTAATTTTACTACATATAAGCACAATAAAAATAAATAATATATCACACAAATATAATTAAATTTATAATTCCGTTGAATTAATCATTCAATCAAGTTAATTGGAGTTGATAAAACAAACAATTTTAGTCTTATATGTGTAAAGTAAATGAGTTACTGTACATCATTGCATTTGCTATTTTATATATATTATGTTACATTTTATAGAAACATTAAATTTGTGCAATACAGTCTGAAATCGGTTTTATTCCAGAGTTGAATTAATTAATTTCAGACTTCGATAAACATGCTTCCGACACAGTCCTCTCTCGATTGACTTATTCGTGTGTGAAGGGAGCTGTATATTATTTTGTTTTCTTGCCAATCGTTTGACGCGGATGAGTGTAAGAAAGAAAGAGAGAGAAAGAAAAGGAATTTTTACGAGCCGGGTATCGCATCGTCGTGGCAGGCTACGAGGGCAACCAGCGAAGGGCCCCCGCGCTCGTGCACGTAACGTCAGTCGTCAGTAAAGGGTAATATTGTGCGACGGCGGGTCAGTTTTAACGTAAACATTTATGCCTCGTGGCAACGTTAAAATATGAAGCCGTCGCTCGCACGATGGGATTCCAAAGTGTCTTACATAGTGTCTAGGTCTTAATTTTCAAGATTTCTCTCTGCATAAAACAATGTTTTGCATATATACCTATATGCGTATGTATCAATATAAATTTACATGTACATGTGCACATTTTTCGGTCCAATATAGTTTGATATATGTGTTCACAGATAAATTTATATAAAAATTAATAAAATGCCACTATACACTGCTAAAATTAATTAATTACCACAATCAGATAAAAGAAACACTATAGAAATTTTATACAAGCAAAGCTGTTGACTAAAGAAAGTGCGAAATATTGTAGAACAATTACTGATCTCGTACATACGTAAATGTTTCAAGTACAAAAGAACATACGAAACGAGAGGAGCTTCCAGTCACGACTATGGTCCGCTGTAGCGTTCCGTCGCGCGGAACGTGACCGCGTGGTAATCGCTCCTGTCTCGCCTCGCCGCGACAAACAAACGGTTATAAAACGGCAGTAAAACCGAAAAGGTGAGACCGAACACGCGAAAGAGAAAGAGCGGAAAAGAGAGGTCAAGTTTAGCCCGAAGAGAGAGCCAGTTTGCTTTGACATTGCCTAATCAAAACAGGGACTCCTTCTCGTATTTCTTTTAGAGGGCATGCTCCTTCTTTAAGTATGTTGAAGGACAAAAAGCTGTGTTGCTTTATCGATGGTTTAATGATTGCTCAGCCTCTTGCTGAAGGATCGATATACAATAGATCACGCACGATCCTTATCTCGACAATTAAAAAATAACTTGGAATAAGAGCGTAACATGAGTTGTAAAAATTGAAATATCTATTAATATTGAACACTTGGAATTTATATAAATTTTCCTCGTAATATTCAATCAAAGTTCAACAACAAAGTTCATATATCGGTTACGTTTGTACGTATATTATATGTTGTCACATTTTTATTGTACCATTAAATTTTAAAAAAGCGAGTCCAACCTAATTTTTTTTTATTATTTCACTTAAAAGTATTACTCTCACGAGTATATACATATGTTCAAAACGAGAATTTAGAACGCGAAAGATGATGAAATAAATATCGGTTTTTCTATGTATATTGCGCGGATCAAATACCTAAAGAAAAAAACTTCGAACCGGACAATCAGATTTAAAGGGTTAAATATCGTTCTCAATCAACTTGTCGACGATAACGCAATAACGAACAAAACGGCGGGGGTGATACGAACAATCGAACGCGACCAGCCGGTCGATGTTGCTAAACACGGTCATTGTGCCGGGTTAACAATACCCCGCTATATCAGCAACATCGGCGTCCATAAGTCCCAGTATTCGATCAACAATTCGCGCACTCGGCCATTGCAGCTGTTGAAAAATATCCGGCCGCGCTTGACCACCGTTGTTCCCATTTGTTTCCCTTCCTGTCGCCAAACTCGCGTGATCCGTCATTTCCGCAAAATCTCCATGAAGCCTCTCTCCAACTGAAAAATCTCGCCCGCAGAAACGAGCAATTTGAGAAAAAGAAGTGCGTATTTATGCATTACGCAAAAAAACCTGTTTCTGCATATCTTTTCTATTCGTCTTTTATGAAAAATTTTACATCTTTTCGGACTATATATCTATCTATAGAATCTATCTATCTATACATCTATCTATAGAAATAATATACATGTGCATTAAACCTTCCAATGTTACTTTTCAAAAAAAGACGCATTTTATTTAGACCTTTGAGAGAATTTCAAACAGTTGTCACTACAGCATGTAAATGCAAAATCAATGCTCGTTACATTTTACGTTCTTTCCACAAAAAATATTAAAGGAAACTATTTTTATATTTTAGATACTAAATGCATGCAACATATATTTATTGCGATAAAAATATCGATTGTCGTTCTATTTCCACTATCTTCCTGCAATCATATATTTCGTACGATATATTTGCGTACAGAAGCTGGATTTGAACTTAGAAAAACCAGAGATCGTATCCGCGATCACGGTTTGAGAAAGGATGACGAGTTTGCAAAATCGAAAGCTTTGTCTCGCATTAAATGACCAATTTAACGTTTCTTTCTGGCTTGGTGTATATTGTAGTGTAGTAGTATATCTATCGGTGCGATTCGCGAAAGCTTCGCGTGGAGTCAAGCGGACCGAATGCGAGTGCGCGTCGAGTCAATATTCCGGAACGAGCTTTCGGCCAATCACGCACAACAGCGCAGCTAGCAGATACCGCCCCAACATGGCGTCGCTCTTTTCCCCACTTTCTGTCGGGGTAATCCGTTTACGCGACATTTCAGAAGCTATCGGAGTAGCTTCTTCTTTTATCGACACATTATTCTCTGGCTCGGACTGTCCTTTAATATGTTTATCCTACACGCATTGTAGCGACAAATGCATTATAACATTCATATACGCACATACACACAGAGTTGTCTCGAATATATTAAAAATTTCATATATAGAATGGCTTGGTATAATTGACGCATTTTTAGTAACTACTTTTTTATTTCCTTTAATTTTACATCTTATTTTCTCCGCTTTTTATGTAAAACACACATTGTAAAAATTTTGTTGTTTGTCATTATTGGTTACGTGACATTATCAGAAATTTAATTCAACTATATATTCAATTATGTATATGTACTTACGCACTCCCATATTTTTGACAGTATAAGCGATTTTTATAAGTGATCTCGCTCTCCTGACCTTAATTAGTGACATCAATTTAATTTTAAGCAATCGAGCAAAACAATTGTTGCCTAATGCGCCTCGCAAAGTGCGACGTAAGCGTAATTATATAATTTTCGTAACTGACGTTCAGTCTTACAATTCTCTCGCAAACTACACAGATACTACTTGTTGAAATTGTTTTACAAATTGTCATGTTGTGACGTATTTAAGTATATTGGCAAAAAACTAGTGCAGATATGAAACTGTCATATACATTTCTGAACAAATTATATAGAATGATTTTCGATATACATATAAAGACAAAAGAGCAAATTACAGATTTGACAATGATTGTATATGAAATTACTTTAAAATTTGATACGTTTAATATCAAAAATTAAAGAATTTTAAGAAATCGATTTCCGTCAAAAATGTATAAAATATATTTTTAAATATCAGTTAATTTTAGTTCAATATATAGAAAAACAGCCATGTACTTGTTTTACTATATGTATGGATAAGATCAATTTGTATTTGATCATTTGTATTACAGTTTGCACTAACGTTCTATTAATGCAATTTCAACATTATCCACAAAATCATATTCGAACACGCAAATACACAAACAATACAAGCATCTTGTTTGGTTCCAATGGCTTCGATATTATCAAATATTTCTAACAGAATAATATCAAACGTTTTATCAATTAAAATGCTTGCACTTTATTTGCGTGTAAACATTTCACACAACTTCACATGTAAAACTTTGTCTCAATTTTACAGTGTTAGTATATAGTGGATTCTAGTACAAAATAATTCTTCTTTTCTTTACACCTTTTGACTATGGACTTTGTTTTCTTTTTCTTTAACAAATGAATCTATGTAGATACATCTATGTGTTTTTATTTTGTGAAAAAAGTGTGAGGACACAAAAACCAATATGTAATATCACACAACCGAATTTGCGCGAATTGTATTTTCAAGGATATATTTCGCTTTTCTCTGTCCCTTTTTCGCGGGTGAAGTTCGATCTGGCATGCGACCGTACGCGAAGATGCGAATACACGAAGGTACAATAACTTCTTTATGTCCGTGGTTGGCCGATCGTGCCGAGGAGGGCGGTCTGAAGCTGCAAACGCGAACGTCTCCGCCTACCTTCACGTCGCATACGCGCGGGCGCGAACTGGTCGCCGCCGATCCGGTTGCGTCTCTTTCGCTCGCTGCCCAGTGTCGATCTCGACTCTCGGCTCGGTTTTCGTTCCGCAACGCTCTCGCGTGCTCGTTTTTCGCGACGGTCCATTGGGCTCCGCGTGCGAAAGATTTCCGCGCGTGCGGATTCAATAACGTTATTGAATACATCACAGAGGGAGAAAAAGAGAGAACGGCACATCTTCAGTGAACACACAGAGAGTGATTGGGACTTAAAAGAATTCTCACAATCCGAAAAAAATTCAGCAGGTAAACGATACAATAAACATCGCGTTATTGTGACTATATATTTCTGTTAGACTACTTGTACGAAGCGCGTCCTTTGCCCGTATAAAAAAGAGAATTGAATTTAAGTATCACCCACTCGGAGAGATTCGCACAAACAATAATCTCTGCTCCGTAAGGCTAAGAAAAATAAAACGGTTGCGATTCTGTTAGTTTATTAGCTGGATGACAGTTAAATGTAATCAACTGTGAAAAGATCGCCTTCACATTGTGACTTCTCCTTGTATATCACGTGATATCGAATATAAACATCATTGAGCTAACATCTCGCGCGACGTGAGATTGCCGTCGCGGTAGCAGGGATCGTGCAGGTCCGCAATTTATGAGATGATGGAAATGTACCGCGATAACAAAACCTATCGGATAGTAATTGGCGTGTGCCTTGCAGGATGATATCGATACAGGGACTTCATTCGAGCTACTTTTTCCACGGGCATTCCTTTTTTAACTAAATTAATTATCAATGAAGATGTAGAATGGCATATGGACTAGCTTCGTAGGTCCACTGAGCATAAAGGCACCAAACTAACTGTTTTAACTCTCCAGTCAGCGTGAGTGGAATTTGATTCAATTTTTTTGGAAACATCACAAGTATCACAGTAACAATACATTAGTATGTAGAAAGCTATGTATCTTCGGTAGACGCAAATTCATGTATTACACGTGAGATGTACAAACTAGGTATATCGCTATTGGAAAGCTTTCGAGCAACAGACATTACGTTGCACATATGTCATACAGATTGGAAACGCTGTGTGGAGCGTTTCTGAAAATTTGCTAGATCTTGTGACACATTGGAGTATGTGGAGTATGTGGAGTCTTTTGCTGAGAAGTTTCGTTAGCGCTCTGTCTCGAAACATGAACAGGCGGAATCGTTTTAACAAGAATCGATGCTACAATGTAAATTGATTACATTAGTCTCAATAATTAATCAGTCTGTAATCGGCAATACGAGGTAGAAGTGAGAAATAATAACGTACTTAAGAAATCTCGATTGCATTATTATATGCGCGTGTTGGCGCGCCGGCGACGAGAGAGAAACGCGATGAATGAAAATCCGCTTTATCGCGCTCGTAAAGCCGAGCAGCGAACAAACGAGGAAGCGGGCAAATCCGCCGCTCGCGTGCCGTCGGAAAGAATTTTTCGTACAACACTTTTGAGACTATCTTAAAAACAAACGACGATTTGTAGAGACCCGGGACACCACACAGTGTTTACTAAACAAAGCGAGATAAATATTACTTCTTCGTTCTGCGCGCGGGCGACCAAAGATAAGCTCAAGATTTCCCTCGTTATATTGAAAATAGCTTAGTTGACACGATTGACACGTCCGCGTGGCAGATATACAGAATATCTACGCGCAATATTCGCGTTTTATTAATATTTATATGTAATTACCACGGTTCTGTATGTTATGTAGAAATTGACTTATCAAATGTACATATACACACAAACATATGTGATTCAAAAGTCGCGAGCCATTTGGAAACGCCGAAGGTGTGGGATATATTTATGAAAACGTAAACATCCAGTTTCACTGATAGTAGACTACGAGAAACGTAAACATCCAATCCACTGATTTTAGTGGAATGTTTGTGTATTCTTTTATCACACACACGTACACACGCACACACACACATTTGTGACCTCTCTTGTGCCTTTTATCGTACAAAATTCTCTCGGTTGCGGGACGGAATCGCGGATTATGAATTGGTGAGAATATGTAACACCATTTAAGCAAACATAATAATCTAATCGGAAGAGCAAGAGAGAGAGAGCATAAAGCGATCTGTCGGTCAACACGATCATAAATATATATCCATCCACAATCCCAATTATGTACTTACATGAACGATGATAAAGCGCTTCATTAACACGTAATCATCGCTCTCGTTGAAAAAATCGCCGAAATATCACGAAGCGTTTAGTTAGAATTAACTGTTGTGACAAAGAAAAAAAAAAAAGAAAACAGGAGACGACCGAAAAATCGTAAACAACACCGCGGCCGCACTGATTGCTTCGCACAATTTACAACAACGACGACGAGTTCTCTCGTCCGTTTTCGCCGGAAGTCCCGATGAGTCCCCGGGGAGGCTGTGTAGACGAAGAAGACCCTTTCCTGCCGTCGGTCGTCACTAAGGGCGCTAAGTGGCTCAGCTGTTGCGCGCTTGTCATCCTTTCGAGATGAGAGACCATCAGTCGACGGCGGTCTTACTTACCAGGGACGACGCCTCGTGCCGGCGCTTTTCTTAATGAAAATAGTGCGCCGGCCGACGGCCGAGTAGTGTGTCACTGTCACTCGGAAACACATTAGAACCCGGGTTTCGATACCGAACATCGTTTCGACTATATATTTCTCCTCATCCGTCGCGTATTTCCGAGGAGCAACCGCGGCTTTCCTCGTCGACTTTGATACTCGAGTTAGTGTCTTTCGACACGTTATGTCTCAAAAGATACACGTAGACTTTGACACAATAAGATATGTATCTATTGTTTGGAAAGATGAGAGACTCTTGATAATTGAATATTTTGTGTTCATTTTCATCAGATCAAGTCTGTGAACATCTACGTAAACTATATGCGGAGATATATCTCTTATCAATTACGTTACAACACTTGATATATATATATATATATATATATATATATATATATATATATATATATATGTATTGGAATTGTTGATGAGTCAGCTGACCCAATTCCGTGCGGTTGCGATACATAATGACTGATTCAGCTTTTCATCGCAGATTATCGGGAACGCTGATTGAATGTGATGTGGTTTTTTTGCTCTGTTACAGATTTTGTATTTCGAAATTGGTGTCTCGCCGAGAGATTCCGTTCCGTCATCTGCGTGAAGAATATAAGAAGAAACGCGCGCGAGATAATCCTACAATGTACTGTCTCATCGTACTGCGTAAGCAAAACGAGTTCTATAGCCCCTTGTAAAACGAACATGTACGATCTTGTGTGATTTGTGTCGTTTACGAGTGTCTCGCGCGCTTGATTTCTCGTGGAACTTGAAGAGCATGAGACAGAAACGATTGACTTGAACTTGAAATAGTGTCAGTGAAATCAAAGTTTGGGAATTCCCGCGCGGGACGTTATCTCGGGAAGATTTTTTTAATCGGAGGGTCGCACGGTTTCCGTCAGCAGTTGTAATTGTGGAGAGCACGATCAGTGATTGGGAGGAGTTGCAGCAACAGCAGCATCGTGTAAATGTAGTGGCGACGGCCGACGCCTTTATGAATTACACGTCCGTGGACAGGTCCAGAATGGTATCGCACATCGTACCTGTTTCTGGGGTAAGTTGGAAACCCTTGGCATATATTCGCAATATATTTTTGTTCAAAAAAACTTTGTAAGAACACGAATTGAATGAACTTATTACTGGTTATAATTTCATCTTATTAGAGTGCAGTTCTTACTGTTATCACTGAAAAAATTGAGTTTTACAGATTTAAGGATTTTTAATATAAGAAATATAAATTTGCACACATGATATACCTAACATGAAAAGCATTGCTATTTTATTTTGTGTGTATGCGAGTGATAGTTTTAGGATTATGATCTTCTCGACGAAGTAAACAAAAATCTGTTATATACATCACTCTGTTGGTTATTAAATGACTTTTTAAATCGGGTGTCTTTTTCGTCTCGCGGCGCCGACGCAAGAGAGACGGGCTTGACATATACGCTCTTCGTTATCTTTCAACAGAAAAACAAAAAAAAAAAAAAGAGTCGAAGGTCGTGATCTCGAAAATTTCACAACTCGGCGAGATGTCTTCGCGCAAAGATCTATTTCTCGATATAATTTTGCACAAAATCTCAGAGCTCGTCCTAACGACGGACTGAGTATCTGTTGAAGTTACGTTACTATTCGTTCATTTTTTTACACTTAATTTAGCAAATATTTCTTTTGCAATAAGAATAAAGGAAAAAGAGTGTGAAAAGAACAATTGTGTGAACAGAACTCACTTTTTCTCGATGCGTTTCCCGATTTGCTGAATAAAATATCGATGAATTTTATTGTCATCAATATGTAACATCGCGTTGCTTTTAATATGTTATTTATTTCCGTCGTGATCGCTGAATGGATTAATAAAAGTGGGTTATCGTCATTTTATTGATTAATCGGAGGTCATAATCATAATCGACTTCGCGAACACGAGCTCAAAAATCAATCGCAGCTCTAATTATTAGCCGGTTAACATACTATTTAATCGCGTTTTCAAGGATTATAACAAAGAAATTAAACATAATAAAATAGACTGTTGAATTTTCGTCTATTGGAGACATTATTTAGATTATTTGCTCATTCATCAAGTACACAAAAATTGAGATTGATGTTATTGACTAATTTCATAAGCCATTTTAATACGAATTTTTCGATAAAGCTGTCAATACGCGTTTTACACTTTTTTTATTTGTTTTCGACACATTTATCATGTCCAAACAAATTAACGCGCGCTCCTATCAAAGCGATAATAAAATGCACTTTTCTCATCGTTGATCCGTGTCGATCTCTCGTAATTTACCACGAGAGTTTTGAGTATCCACGCAAAAATCAATATGTAATGTACATGAAGATTACCGAATTTGCAAACTTCAACCAGAAATTATAAGATTTATCTTTGTTATTTTTTTGGCTCGGACCAAATTATCATAATAAACTATATTTGCAAATCACAAGCTATTTTTTCTTTTTTTATCAGTGTGTGATAATTACGCTATTTGTAATTTTAAAGCGCAAATATCCTTACATGAAATTTGTTACGTATAAAACTTGTTAAATTATCTGTATCGTGTATATACTTCTCTCTTCCTCACTTTCTACATTTTTTAATCTTGTTTTCCTTTATCTCGTCTTCCTTTATCTCGTCTTTTATCTCTTCTAGAATATATATTTAAACGTATCGGGGAGAAAGGGAGACGATCATTTGTTTCTGTGTCTTTAATCAACTATTTGCCGACATTTGAAAGAGAGCAATACCGAAATTCACCGTCTACTTGATGATTCGCAAAGTGACCTAGGAGTCTCGTAAAACCGGATCGCAAATTAACGATCTAGCGAGATCGTAAGTTTTGCTCCAGCATAATACGATGTCACAACACCGAGTCGGTGTTTGTAAGCTTCCGGTGACGGCACTTCAAACATCGCAAGAACATCAAGCCAAAAGTCTTTTGGCTTGTCGTGTCTCTCTTTATTTCTCTCTTTTTCTTTTCTGGTTCTTTCGCGGAAAAATATTCTTTATTTCCGCTTACGTCGGCGATTTCTCAGTTCGTTTACCCTCGTCATTTGAATTCTACTATATTTTAAGATGAACTGAATTTGCGTTTCGGCGATGTCGTCGTACTTTATAGAAGATTTATGCTGCGCGCGCTACGTTTTCCAAGCCTCTTCTCGCAAGATATAGTTTCCAATTCGTCACATATGTTCGCACACGTTGCTTCTATGTTACACACAATTTTGATGTATTTATTTGCAAGTGACAAGTAAATTTATACTTTTGTATCTAGTGCTATACAAGTTTCAAAATGTGACGAGATTTCTGCGTGCGTGTGCGCGCGTGACCGTATAATGTTTGTATATAAAATGACCTCACGTGTCATCACACACGATATCAATTATTTATTGTTATACTATAATACGAAAGAAATGATTACTCATCGTACATTCAAAAAAAATATATATATACGCACAAAGTCTAGCGACGTGAATAATGCGGATACCGTGATAGAATTATATTATTTTGTAAACTCTGAATTATTTAAAAACAAAAATAACATTGTATCTTGAGTTTGACGTGTGTTTTATACGCAACAATAAAAAAAAAAATAAAAAAAACAAACAAACAACGAAAACGATTTATCTTTCAAGTTGGAAACATTTTTAGGAGTTGCAGCAAGGAAATGGCAACCTGAACACTGCAGGACTCGTCGTCATAGATGACGTTCATTCCTTGAAGATCAAACAGGAGCCATTTCAGCTCTCGCCGCCGTCACCTCTACCGTCACTTCATCAAGGTATGTCTTAGATTATTTCAATATGTACATATCTTGTGAAAACCAAATTCAATCCAAGTCGCTATGTTTCATTAAGCAGAAATTCATCAGAATCAAAAATATGCGTCGCGCTTTGGTAAAAATCGTACAATCGTCGGCTACAAACGTATGTGAAAGACTCTTCAATTAATTCCGTAATTGATTTGCCGAGTGAAAGATAAAGTAGCGAGAGAAATAGTATTCGAATACGAATTTTCCAATTTGAGAGGCAGTCTCGGCGGAAAGAAGACGCGCGCGGGTTGTTACCAAAGGCCACACGTTCTAATAATACAAAACCGTAATCTCGCGCACCCGAGAAAGTGTCTCGTCGTCGTTGTCGTCGTCGTCGTCGGCGTCGTGAGGGAGGGCAGGGTCTTTACGCGAGGGAAGAAGAAGAGACAGAGAGAGTGATATATCGCGAGAGGCCTGTGCACGCGTGAGGAGCCGCGATCTTTCCTCGCGGCGTTTAGTCACACATTCTCTCGTGCGATTATAGTCCTCTTCGAAATCGAGTCGTCGACGGCGCGCTCCTAATTCCGGTACAAATACCCTCCCGATGGTGCGTTTGACGAAACGGCGGTGACGAAAAACGCATATAAGATTTAAAATTATAGTACGTTCGATCCCCAATGTTATATTCCGTTCGTCTTCGTGATCGAAAGAATAACTTACTGTTGTTATCGCGTATAATACGAACGCGCATTCTTTTCATTCTTCGTTTCCGACGAGACATCGTGACTGCTTCTTGACACGGTTCCTTTCTCGACAATGGTCGACTATCGCCCTGGTATACGATCGCCCCTTTCTGGCTCGTGTTTCCGTACGCGATCGCTGAGTCGGTCGGCAAGGAACATTTACAGAAAGGATAATAGAAAGAAGAAGGAGAGCGAGTGTGAGAGAGAAAATGATAACAGTCAAGCTCTCTTTCGTCATCGGGATCTCGTATTACGAGATTTTATTATTCGCTAATCGCTGAATGTTCGCATAAATAGATAGGCCGAGATACGCGATAAATAAGTAGGTATACGCTCGGCGGCTTTGCCGACATGAACTTCTCGTCGCCCGGGTTTTGATCCCTTACACTTACAGCGGTGAAATCTTAGACCGGGACTATCGTTGTTCCTTCTCCTGTGTTGCAGATGCGTAGCGATTACGCGTATCGTCGAAAAATAATAATTTTGAGATAAATTTATCGGAAGACGGTGTATATGCAAAAGATGATTCGCGAAGGATATGCGAAAGGATGAAGAAAAATTTGGAACAATTTCTCGCGTTGTAGATTAAATATACTGATGTTCCTCATTCGCTTATATGCCGATCACTTAAAACAATGTTAGTATTAAATTTAATACTTGATAAAGGATAGTATTACACGTCTGGTATTGGATTTAATATTAGATGAAAAGTTGATATTAACTTTAATAGATAATATCAAAATTGTAAATGTAATATACAATAACGCAAAATTAGTTTTAATTAAAATATATTCAAATTTTATAAATATAATAGTATTGATGACAGAGTTAAATACGTGCGAAGGAAAAATACGCAAATGACGCAACAAGGACATTTGTAATGATATGCAATTTTCTTACGATCAAAAAATAGTAATTTTTCAAAATTGTGTCGAATATACACACACAGCAGATTTGTTTGATTTGTAAAAACAAAAAATAGATGTGTCAATTGTGTGAAGTTTCGCGTGATGCGCGTTCGATCGAGTTACTAGCTCGTGTTCTATATATTGTTATAGAAGTTTGTATGCGCATGTTCGTCGTTTTTAGCAACGATTATGCGCGGCGCAAGTTTATCGTGGCAATAAAGGCCGCACGATAAAGTCGTACGAAATAGCTGACACGTCTAATTATAGAGTAGCTGATTATCGCTTAAACGCTGATCTAATTAGTATTGCGCGTCGGGCCCTGGTTAATATTATGGTCCATTATGATGATGGAAATATAAATGCTTTCAAGCAAGGAACTGTTTTTCTTGAGATTGCAAAGATATTACCGTTGTGTATGCATGAACAAAATTATAATGTATTTTTCTCTTAAAGAAAAATGTAAGCTATTGAGATAAAAAGAGAAACGAAAGGACGCATTTATGTTATTGCTTACGCCATTTTTGACTGTTTTTGAACATGTAGTCTTTCTGCGTTTTATCTTTTTTTTTTTTTTTCACATTTGTCGCGTCATAATCTATAGATTATATATTTTTCAAACATACAAGTAAACACTTGCAATTAATTCATTTATTCAGAAAAGTGTAGATCGGTGACCCTGTTTATTTACTTTGAAATCAGGTCACGAATGCAATCGTCGTATATTTTGCAAAACAAACGGGGTTCGTAGTAAACAAGAGGATAATCGGTTTCGAGCAATCGCTAATTTCGCGATAAGCGAGTAATGCGCGCGAACGTTATCGCGTGAGCGGCGTTACGTTTTCTTGCTGCAGCATTACAGAAATTGACAGAAGTTGCCAAAGTTCTACGATAAGCCGCGTAATGCTGGATGGATGTGTATTATGTGATACACTTTGGCAAAGAATAAGTACGTTGAGATTTGAAACTGATGAAGCCAAATTAAAACTAAGAACGCGAAAAGATTTGATAACTTTCGGTTAATGAACTTGTGTATATTCTATTATGTGTTGTATTCAAGTAAAAAGGCAATAACTCACCTGATATTTGTAAAAATTATTTCTATGCTAATTTGCGCATAGCAGTCACTACGTTCTTTATTTAAATTTCTGTGTTTATTAATTTGAAATGGACGACATGCGACAATCGTCGGCATGATAGAGAAGTGTATAAGAAGGAACATGGCGCGAATTATAGAGAGAAACTGATGAAACCGACAAACAGAGTCGCAAGAACACCGGTCGAGCCCTTAAAAAATTATCTACCTGATATTAATATCTAACATATATTTTCGTTATAAGTATACAATTCGTCTTCGTTCTTTTGTCTTCGTATTCCTTCTCGCAATCGCGGCTGCGCGCAAAGAAGCTTCTCTGACTGATCAATGTTCCGAAATGTCAATTACAACGCCTGTGCGAAATAGCTTTTCTTCTTCTGGATCGACAAATTTATTGTTGCAAAATATGATACGGATGCGTTTACTATCGTCGTCATTGTTTCGAATAAGAACAGTATCGGCCTTTTTTTTTTTTTTTTTTTTTTTTTTTTTTTTGTTATTTATCAAGCCAATAAAATAAATTTATCAAACAGCGAAGAAAGTGCAGAGACGCATCTGAGACGGTCGAAGTACTTATTCTCTTTTCTTTATGCGAACGTGAATTGCGTAAATCGATAGATCCCGAGTTGTGCGCGATTCGAAACGTGGTCAAATGAACAGAAACGCGCGAGTCCGAGTGTCGGCGCGTATGCTTTTTCTCCTTTCTTGCCTCGTGATGACGACGACGCTGAGGTCGAGATTGGCTCACGCGGAAGATATCGCGAGATAAGGCCGTCGTCGCCAAGATGACCCTCTGGCCCCCGGGGGCTTCGCGAGTCTGCCTTTTATTCCCAACAAGGCCTCCTTCCCTCTGATCTCTAGCACGATGATGATGACGACGCGATTATCCTCTCGGAAACTTTTGCTTCTCGACCAGCGCCATAAAATTTCGTGCAATTAACATCAATACTTCACGTGACGCAATTGATTATTTTGTCTTCTCGTGTGTATGTATCACTTTTGTCGTCTCTGTCGAGTAAGACGTTTTTAAAAGAGTGCGCGGAGGAACGAAAGAAAGAAAGAGAGAAAGACGGTGAGCTGCCGACGGGGTATCGGATTTCTATCGCGAGCCAAGAACTACCGCCGCGAGGCCCTCAAGAGCCGATTTGACTTCACCCTCATCTCTCATATCTTTTTTTTTCTTTCTTTCTCTACTCCCTTTTCTTTCGCTCCTGTTTATCGGTGATTTGAATTTCTCTTTACGCAAAGTGCCACGGTATATGTAAGCATAATGCAAGAGAGAGATAAAGAAATCTCTCATTAGCCGACTGTTTTAAATAACGAACGCTTTGTATAAATCTATTGTTTTGTTTTCTTAATTTTTGTTTTTTACGCGGAATTAGTTGGAACGCGCGTTCTTTTATTTGGTGTTGATATTAACATTAAAATTGTTTGCACGTAAACAATTTTATGCGGAGCGGTTCCATCTCGGAACACACAATTAAAAAGAACTCGGATCACATTTTTAGCAACACATCCGATACTAATAAAAGTATTATATGTATTTAGAGCGCATTCGTAACCCTAATTGTACTCCGATACTTGGTCACGTGTTTTTTCCGTCCCCCTTGTTTCCCTCGTCCCGCGCCACTTGATCCTGCCAGCATATTAGCTGGTAGCGAAATCCCCATTACCCATGATATTCCAAACGCGCGCGTGCATCCCCTAATTGAGGCCAGTCAGCGAATTAATTAAACGTGTAATCAAACACACACACAAACGCGGGAAGAGATGACGGAACCGATAAAAATAAAAATCTTTAACCCTGTAAATTACAAGAAGAGGAAGAAAAAATACAAGAAGAAGACAATGTTTTGTTGCCATAATTTGTGACAAATAATCTCGAGAGTTCGAGTTCATTAAAACTTTTCGTTAAAAACGATCGCTAAAATTTCCTGAGATATATTTGCGGATGTTGTACATATTTATGGATAATTCGGGAAAAAAATTCAGATAAAAAGTGTTCTCGAAGCTGTGAAAGAATTAATCAGCGACAATTTACTAAATGTTTATATCTCACGCGCGAGTGACTCGTATACGAATAATCCGCTATCAATAGCGAGAAATATGCTGTCGCGTATTCGTACACGCGTGCGTACATACACACGAGTGGAAACATAACGCGTGCGGAAAAGAGAGAGCGAGAGAGAGAGAGAGAGAGAGAGAGAGAGAGAGAGAGAGAGAGAGAGAGAGAGAAGATGAGAGCTAGCAAGGAGCATGAGCAAGCAGGCACTAAGATCGCGATAACGTCATAAACCGTTCGCTAACACACCTGACTGCAACTGGAGATTTGCTACACGACACTCCTCCCCGGTATACATCTGCTCCTCCCGCGCTCACGAATAGTCCTGATCCGATGAAACTGCGCGCCAGGGATTTAAGAGAGTGAGAGAGAGACACAACAAATGTCTCTGTACATCAATTTTTTAATTAAATTAATTAATTGATCGAATAATCGTTTGACGTATTGAGAAAGGCACACATTCACGATATTTTTTATGAATTACTTTTCATTGAAAACTTCATTAACATTAAAGATGATAGCAAAAAGGTAAAATTTTTTTATTGATGAAATCGAGAAAAGATTTACGTTTTCAAAATCCAAATCAAGAGCAAAAGTGTTGTGCAAGTCGCGTGGAGTTTCGCAATTTTGAGATGGAATGCGACGATCAGCTCGAGGAAACCTCGTGCTTGACATAATAAATATTACGCAAATATCGACCTTCATATATGGAGACGTGATTATTTGGGATACGAAAAAAAAAATGCAATTGCTGCTTTCCGTCGCTGCGTGTTTCGCCGTGCTTGCAATTTGCACAATGTGAAATGAGTTCACGGAATCGCCTACGTCGTACGATTGCGGCAATGCCAATCGAAAAAGGATTTCGATTTAAATAACTTCTGTCATATCTTGATATTTCTTATCTAATCGACTTTTTCTGACTGATGTCAATTCTAATGTTTTTATAGAACATTATCACACAATATATGTACATAATATATATATATATTTGTCTGTATATCTTACGTATATGTGCTTGTCGGAAAATATGGTCGATGACGATGCGTATGTTGAAGAGCTCAGGAAACGTACGTCTTCGAAGATGAGATGGCTGTATCTCTTTCGTTATATTTACCGTGCGAGCAGCGTGATGTCACGACGTATTGTATTTCGCTTATCGGCGCCGGATGCCGATTCCTCGTTCAACCCAGCAGCATTTCAGGAATGCGAATGCCACGATTTTCTATACCGTCGGCCTTAAGCCAACGACGATGAAGACAGCGACAATGACCTTCGCTCCGGAGATCGACTTTGCCCCTCGGCTAATCGATATACCTTCTACGCGTTACACGTCTTGTCTGTTGTTTCCGTTCTTTTCCCGTCGTCATATGTATATCGCGCACGAGAGTGCCTTCTCGTTGAACTTCCGGTCGATATCAAGTTGACATCGCTCGTTCAAAAATCAGTTTTTTAAGTTTTAAAATTATCGAAGTAAGTTTTATTTCGCAGTGCGTGCCAATTTTTTCCACCTTATTGTTCCTATTCTCATATTTTGACTTATCTACTTTTTTGCAATCAAGTTTTCAATTATAGATTTCGATTACAGAATCACGATGTGACGACTTTCCACGATTAAATTCGCATACTTGATTAGAATCGATCGGTTCGATCATTTATTGTACAATACTTTCGACTGTCAGCAATAATGTTGTACAGTTTTCTGTGTTAAGATCGGTTACACTGTTTGGCGAGTTTGGTTTATTAATATTAGAGACTATATATTCTCCTCTGACGAGAGAGAGAGAGAGAGAGAAAGAGCTGTCATGTACATGTAATATAGTTTGTCGCGGTCATCAGATCATTGCGGATCGATGTTATGACAATAGCCGAGTACGGTAGCGTTCCTTGTTTTCAAAACACCGTCTCTCCTTGTGTGTATCAGGATGATCCTAACTCCCGCTGCGCAGGAAATTGTACTCTCCCGGTAGCAGCAGGATTTGAAAAGAGAGATACGCGTCGCTACATTAAAATATCTCTCTCTCTTCCTTCCTCCTCTCTATTTCTCTCTTCCCTCTCGGTCTTCTAAAAAATTTCTAAAATTTGTATTCGTTCACGACGATAGAGAATACGTGCATCCCTGTTTCGCGACGGAAAAATTGTATTTCCGAGTGGGAAAGAGGGAGAGAAACTGATGTCAATGTAACCCTCAGATAAATACGCGTAGAATACAATCTTGTGTGCTTTAATATTATTACGTAACGCTAAAATAGCTGAAAAATAAATGATAATATTAATTAACATATAATTGAAGAAAAAATTGAAACCATGATAGTCTCAAAAGTAGCTATATAGTTTTGTATGACAAAGATATACATAGAAAATACATCATATAATATATAATTTTATAAAATAAATTTAAAAAATGAGTGTTTTTGATAATGTATAAAATAATTATAATTCTTATATTTATAATAATAGTAATATATATTTTCTTATATTTATAATAATAATTCTTATATTTTACATTTATAATGTATTATAATATTGTATTTCTAAAATTTGATATACTATGTGAATAAGATATTATTTGACAGAGAGAAAATGTCAAATGTTTAATACGTTCACTAGTTAATAATTTAATGTTGTTCTTATATCTTTAACCGTTTTGAGATCTCTTGGCATAAGAACAATTAAGTAAATAACTTGTTTGTTTTTACCTTAATCATTTGATAAATTCAGCGTAAATTTCCAAAGTTTGTCAATATATTTAACGTATGGCTATTACGAATTACGGATCCACGTCATGCTTACGTTTCTGATTTCGTTCGACCGATTAACTTTATGCTGACTGAGACCTATAGCTTGCGCAGAGTCAATCCGCGTCATCCGAAAAGCGCGAAGCGCGTATAGCTTGTGCATGACATACGTGAGATCATCTCCAATCGATCGTCGTGTCGGCGATGCGTGAACACGTCCCGATACGGTGCGTATTCTTGTTTCCACAACACTCTTTGGCCAGGACGAGGCCTGTACGATATACCGGGAAATTTTACACCCCAGTGTCCGTGTCGGACACGGACATCTTGTTTGGTGAATCCATCTTCTAGCCTGGAGCACGTGTTCGCGTTTTCACGAACCGGTAACAGTATCATCGAACTCATACGGCGATGTAGTAGATACATAACATATATATCTCGTATAACGGATCGAGATATACGTTTGACTTTTGTCACGACCGATCATTGTATTTCCGAGAACTTATCGCGAGCATCATAAACTATTTTCAGTTACAGTATCGCTTTACTTCTGAATAAATGTATACCATTTATATATCTTATATGTTGCTCATTGTTAGAGAGACTAAAAAAAAGTAAAATTGCTTAAAATTACAAAGATAAATGTTTCAGTTGTTTTTTAGAATATTTTATTCACTGTTTGTTTTTTTATTGGTTGAAATTTAATAAAATCATGTGTAATGCATATTAATACATTATATTATTATTAAACTTATATTTTTTTAATTAGAGTTTGCTCATAATTTTTTATGATATATTATTTTTATTCTTTATATATATTTAAAATAATAAGTTTATAATTGTACTTGAAAATTATAAAAAGAGGAAAATTATGTATACGTACCTTGCATTTCTTTTGTTGTTTGTAAAAGCAATTGTCAGTAAGTGGGAAATAGTTTTGCATCCACAAATTCTTACTATAACGAAGAAAACTTGACAAGATATATAATACTTCTGGTCCATTTTCTTTGATTTCTTTGCAATCGTCATCTTGTACCTTGATAATTTCTCCTCCGTGTTTTACGCGTGTGCAAAGCAATTTGTAGCGGCCGTTAATGTCCGCGGTTAACGACTTGTAGTAAGATGTCAATTACACAGAGGTGTTAAAACCGCGGACTTACTCTTCGACCGTATAACTTCTATGATCTGTTCCGTGTTCCGCATTTCGTTTCGAAACAATCAAATTTTCTCTCGCGAACAAACAGAACTAGAAGACAATAACGTTAGACTTATGTAATAAATATTTTTTTTACACAGTGTTTAAATTTTTATATTTATTATAAAGAAAGCATTTATATTTATTATAAAGAAAGCATTTATAATGCGGAGTTTGTGATACTTATGGAAAATTATAAATCCGTAATAGACTTAAGTATGTGTAAATAGACTTAATTCTCGAAGTCGAAAACAAAAACAAAGTTGCGTCGTTTTTATTGACCGTTATATGCTACACTAATGTGTCATTAAATTTATGACGTTTTGTTAACGTATATTATATATGGACAAATTTCCGTCAACCAGCCAATCAGAGCCGACTTTCATCCTTCCACATTTTGTTTCGCTTCAGGTTCATTCGCTTTTATCCCCGTTTTTCTTTTTCTTTCTCTTCCCTATTTCGCCCGCGGCGCGCACGTAAGTTATTGGTGTCCAGTTACATCCAGTTCCAGTTACACGTGCCGCGGGGCACCGATGCATTCGCCCATCCTCTCGCTTCCTCTCTCTCTCTCTCTCTTTCTCTGGTTTGTGTGCAGCACACGCGCACTTCCGACTCTCTCGGTTTGCGATTTTATATTGTATCGTAAAAAAACACAAATTATTGTAATGTTTTTAATGAAACCTGTGCATTGTGGAAGACAATTTAGCGTTAGTTATCAGAATTCTGCACTTGTATATTCTATTCTTTTATATTTCTTTAAGCTTGTCTTATACATATCTCAATATGTGTAAATAATGCAATTTGTATGGATTAATTAAAGTTTGAAATTGTGAATCTTTAGCGAAATAAATCCTGTGCTGTATGTTGTATATATTATCACTGTAAATATGATATTAAACAGAGATTTTGTACTACGTTTATCTACATGTAATCAAAAACTTTTTTCTGAGTAAAAAGTCGCAACGTGTAAACATTCGTAAACTTGCGCTTGCTTAAAGAATCAATTTGAGGAGCAATTATATCTCGGAGTATCGCTACGGCGCGCACAAGAGCGCTTTTTCTCTCGTGGTTTATCGCTTCATATATCGACCCCTGGCACTAAACATAAAACTCATATAGGCCTCGGGTGTCCAAGAGAGGTACAAATTCCTCTTAAATAGGTCAATTGTTTTGCCCGGACGAGATTTCTGGGAAACGCGCTATGCGCGTTTACTTGCACGCGGATCAACCGATCGATGACGAAAGGCAGCGAATTGCTACTGTTCCATTGTCCATGTTCTTGGAGTAAATCCGATCGTTATCTCGGAAATTGTTGTTTGCTCGTCTCAACTTTCCTTACAAACTGAAAGTATACATGTTTAATCATAAATCAAGAGTTATACAAGTTTCACATATAGAAAAATTTACTTCTGTCTTGTAACATAAAAAGAAAAGACTAATATATAGATAATAATATTTAATTAACGCGAAAGACTATATAAAAAATAAAAAAACTATTTTCCATAAAAAAAGAACTAGAAACAGTTGTTAAGATGTGCAAATTATACACAATAAATAGAAATGGAGTTTCTTGTCGATTCGCAGTAAGCGGTTTCGAGCTGCAAAGTAGCTGCATCGGTGGCACGTCGAAGAACGTCGACTCGTCGGTTTCCGGACTGAGTCGCGGATTAACGTCGCAGCACGCTTCCTTGAGCCACCATCATCACCATCACCATCCCCATCACAGTCTGCACAGCCCCAACTCCGTGGTTTCCATGCACTCCACCACCACCGCCGCCACCGCCGGTTCGACGCATCATCATCTGGACGAAAAGGGATCGTCGCCGGTGGGCGCCCTCCACAGCACCACCAATAGCAATCCCCCTACACCGTCCGCACCCTCCACGCCCACCGCGGCCGCGACGGACGGCTCCGCGATCACAACCGTGTCCGGCACGAACAATGCTAATGGCACCAACAGCAATACCACCGCCGCCAACAGCAAACCACCCTTCAGCTACGTCGCGTTGATTGCCATGGCGATTCAGCACAGCGCGCAGAAGAGGGCAACTCTAAGCGAGATCTATGCCTATATTACCGCCAAGTTTCCGTATTTTGAGAAGAACAAGAAGGGATGGCAAAATTCTATCAGACACAACTTGTCTCTAAACGAGTGCTTCGTCAAGGTGCCCCGAGAAGGTGGTGGCGAGAGGAAAGGCAACTTTTGGACGCTTGGTAAGTCGATATTATCTCTGCCAATTTGTTGTGCATTTCATCAATTTGTTGATAAAACTTATAAAGAATTAATGATTTATAAAGTCAGCAAATCTTAATATATAATTAATTATTCTGAAAGAATAAAAGAAGCTTTAAATTTTTTCTGCTAAAACAAAATTGTTATCACAAAACATATTGTCTACGCATCGTAGATCCACATTACGAAGATATGTTCGAAAATGGCAATTATCGGAGACGAAGACGAATGAAGCGTCCGTACAGAAACGCGCCGTATCACAAATCGTTCTTCGGCGATCCATTTTCGACGACTCACGTGCATTTGGCACCTAAGAACATTTTTGGACACTCGCCCCCTTCATACGCCCCTACCGCGTACACGCGGTATGACACGAGGTATTCGTATTTTCAAATATCACACGAATATATGTGACAGTTGTTAACCACACACTATATATTTTCAGTAATGTCTAGATTTAGAAAAGATTCCTTTAGATGAAACTAAATCATTGTTATCATTCTTTTCTAAATTCTTTAATTACACAAGTTTATACTTTGAATTAAAAAAAAGTATGTTTTTCTTTTTTATTGCAGCGCATGGAGTCTGCAACAGTCGCAGCTATCGTACAGTCATTGTCAATCGGTAAGTTTTTTTTATCCTAGAAATAAGAAAGAATCTTTTACTCTAAAAGATTTTATAATATACATGTAATATATGATGAAAATAAACTGTCCAAACTTCGAGTCGCAGCGCTACATTTCTGTATCCACGATATCGTAATGGTTGCGATATCAAATCATCGCAAGTATTACATATTCTTGATTACAGCTGCAGCCGCAATTGCAGCCGATGCAGTCGATGCAAATCCCAGCTATGAACGGCTATAGTCAACTGGGTACCTCACTAAGTGAGTCACTATTTTCGCACTTTGTACCCTCTTTTGCCGAGCGGGGTAATGTCGAACGACCAGACAAAGCGTTTCAAGGCAATTACCTGGATGTTCCAGGTGGAACAGCCGGATCGCCTGGTTCTATGGGCGGCGGTTCCTTCGGTAGCAGCTTTGCTACGTGTAGCAGAAGGCATGATTCCGCGATGACCACGGATATGATGCCCAGCAGATGCTATTGGCCAGAGAGTGAGCTGATTTTGACTTATAAAAGAAAACTATTTTAAACAATTCATGAAGAATTAATAAAAAACTATTTTACTTCACATAAAAGTTTAAAAGTTTTAAACAGCATATACTTGTATTACTATAATTTTTATCAGAAATTAATCTTTTAAAGGAGTTAAAGTATTCCTTCCGAAAAAACATCCATAATTTTAGAATGTTTTGTAGATTGTTATCGCTAATTATTGCAGTGGTAAACGTAAAAGAAGAACCTGGAACTAACACCGTATCGTCTGGCAGCGTCGGTGGTGTAGGCATGCCATCCGGCATGATGGGCTCTACGGGATCGTCAGGCGTCTCCACAACAGGATTTGCACCCATGGAATTCCAAACACGTTCCAAGTGCTTTATGTGAACTGAAGATTGGAGTAGCAGTACGAGCGACGATTTAACATCATGGAGAGCGTAGATGAACGCGATATTGCATGTGTGATTCAGAACAAGTAGAAACACGATCGTCAATCGAGCCATGATCCAACGAACGGTAAGCGATGCACGTGTGAATACATCTTGATGACACGCAGTTCCCCACAGATTGTCTTTAATTATCTAATTCTTTGATAATACGGGAACATTAGTCAGTAACTATCGGATAGTTGCTTGAAACAAATCGCGTCAGAAATTATTATAATGATATAATGAATCTCGCACTGTTTTAATTATCCATGTGAAATTCGTGTAATTGTCATTTTCATGTTGATTTAATGTTGAAAATAGCTCGCGTTCGTTACATGTGTTGCATTTTACTAAGCACTCGTACATTGTTGATAGCGCATATAAGCGATATGCGATGCACGCGCTTGTCGTAACAAAATAATATTGTATATCGTAACGATGAAAACTTTTTGCGAAAATGCGACAATCGCGCGCGCGCAATGTATCTGTTACAATTCTAACAACTGTCGCGAGGATTTTGCGTAATGAGAACAAAGCGATTGCAAAACGATCTCTTAACTTTATTCTCGTTTTTTTTCTCACGACATAACATTTCAAAATACCTCTATCTTCATATAGTTTCCGATTGTTAGACAGTATTTAATATCTACATGAGAGACGTGCTTGTTCATCAGAAATGAAAATGTCATTTCGATCGCGATAGAGAAAGAACACGTGTGTAACACGAATTTATCAACAAAATTTTTTCCTAGAGATTAACATGAATAATAACTTATGCAATTATTTGTAGAAAAATAACGTGCATGTTTTTTGCATTTACACATGTAAAGTTACATTTTTCAATATTAAGATGTTATCGAGGCATTATTGATGCAATTTTATGTGCAAAGATAAACATTTATGCTCCTGCTTGTACGTATACAATACCTGAACGATCAAATGATATTTTTCATTCTCTTTTTTTATGACGTGAACATATTTGTAACACTCTACACAGCTCTATAAATGCAGATTTACTGTAAGAGAAAAAGGCGTCTTGTTGCAAAAAGTTCTTTTATATATATACATATATACATATATGCACACACACAGATATATACATACATATGATATTTAATCAACAGAGCTATATATACGTTTATTCGAAGAAAAAAAAAACAAACACGTCTTGTGTAAACTGTAGAGTAAAATTACTTCTGCGACGTCAATGCAAAGATACAGTTAGCCGCTGACTTTAAGAAAAATTATATTGCGAGTTATATAAATTAGTCTCTTATATATGTATTACTATTATATAAAGGTAGTTTCTATATAATAGATGTAACGTACCTTTCGAGTTATTCCACAGAGAAATCGTGGCAACTGTATATGTATGTATACAGTAATTTGACGAAAATTTATGTGAAGAAAGAAAATGTAATACTGACTGTAAGAAATGATAAAATAAATCTTGATTATTTATCATCGACGAAAGCATGGGCTTTGTTTTTTTTTACACAAGTTTGGAAATTCAGAAATTTATATAAATCCTATATACTTAAATATTGTATGTAAAATATTTTTTACAATATTGTATGTAAAATATAAATAACACAATGTCTGAAATTTTCTATCAAAATGATATTTGTTTTGCTTAAAACATCGTAGGACATCATGGAAATAATCGATCCGTTAAAAAAAAAAGAAAGAATGTTGGTTGAAAATAGTTTTTACGCAGCTTGGTTGCTGCAGCCAAGTAGAATTCTCCCGGATGTCGAAGAGAAAAGTATATATCGGAGGAAGAGAACTGAACCAATGGGGCTGGCAAATGTTTGCGAGCACGGTGTTTTGCAAACAATCTGTACGCGCGCGCGCCGTAGGCTTTAATATTCCCAGTAAAATCTGGAACGAGTGAAACGGCGACTGGAGCTGGAAACGCGTCAACACCGTGCGTGCATCAGAGCAGGAATAACACGTGCATTTTATTTTCTAACCTGAGAACAGTGCGAAAGAGCACGTCGATGACGTTGATAGAGACTTTCTCTTGGACCTTGGGCAAAAGTTTACTATTTGGATGTGTGATCGCAAAGAACGGACGGATGTTCCGAAATAATGGCACAAAAGTCAATGATTCAACATGGGCACAAGTTGTTTTTCTTTCTGTTGCGTATAAATATTAAATATTGAACGTTATTTGTCTTTTATTCTGTTGTTTAACTGTAAAATATTTATTAAATGGATTTTTGTTCTTCAAAAATGATGGCGATGGTATCCTCTTCGACGCAAGGTGCCACGCTCTGTGATTGGTCTGTGTGGAACAGGTAAAACAGGTATTTCCAGGTCGGAGGAGGTGGAGAAACATAGTCGACACTGAAGAGGTGGAGCGTTGCTTGTTGAGATAAGATTGTAGTGGTTGATCATATAACCATCACTGTTTATTCAAATATCTGAAAAAAAAATTATTTGGTGGCCGACTTGAGTTTGATTCTTAATTACTACAAATTGTTTTATTAAATAAATGGGTTTTGTCTAGTAAAATTATTAAAGAAAAATATTTGCGAGATATTTCATTCTTCCTCAAACTTATTCAGATTCCTCGACGAATTTAGGACGAATCCACCGGAGCATCGTATAGGAAACACGCACAGCGTTGAATGACGCGCAACAGCTGTATGCAACTTTGAGTCGCAATCGCGCTCTGTGTTCGTAAAATGAACATACATGCGTGCAACAAGCGATCTCTACCAAAAGCAATCTTGTCTTGTGTCTCGTCGAATTCAATAAGTTTTTAAACATTGAGGAGTGCTAAGTAGGTTTAAATAAACCTATAAACAACATGTAATAAAATCAATTGAATAAATTAAAAGTTCTCTCAATTTGATATTTTTTGTAGATAAAAATCAATTGAATAAATTAAAAGTTCTCTCAATTTGATATTTTTTATAGATAAAAATCATATTTTCTCTCTCGTAGTTTCAAATAGATTTTGCTTCCAAAATACATGCAATTTGAACTAAGAAAAAAGAAACGAGTAAAAAATACTGCGCGTTTAAGAAGCTCTGCACGGAGGAGCGCGAAGAACGCACGGAAGATTCACACGCATATGCATCGTGCGTGGCGATGCGTGTAAGTAGAAGTCGGTGGTGACATATAGCGACGGTTGAGGACGACCGTGCCCGACCGTTTAGGCGACTATTAGCAGCTTCATGGGATGTTTCACGCACGTGTGTGTCTCTTTTCTCTCTCCTGCGACGGTGGAGTTCTCTCTGTCTTCTGAGATCACAAGGAAAAATAAGATAATATCGGATATTAATTGTAAAAATGGAATGACACACGCAAGAGAAGTTTACGCTCGTGCAACTCTGTGAAAAAAAAATCATATTTTGTTCTACCTCTGACACAAATATACAAAATAAAGTTTAGAGAATACATTATTTTACATTGCAATTATTTACTCAATCAGAATAAATATGAAACAAAGTGATTTGCGTTCAGCATCAAAAAGTGCGCGTCAAATTAATTTCCTGACGGCGAGCGTCTCAAATGTTTATATGCCGGAAGAAATAATTTTCTATTTTCCGGCAGATTTGTTTCAGAAGAAAGAACGGACAATAAAATTCGTTTATTTTTGTCGCAAGGATGTTCTAATTCGATTATAGCACAAGAGTTAGATACTGCGGTCGTTAAAAGTGGATTTAATTGTGAGCGTCGTAAAAAAATTGGCTGAACGAGCTAACAGTGTGTCAGGTATCGCTCGACCGATTTATGATGATCCTCCTCGTGGAAACTAGGAGTCATAAATTTCCGACGGCTCACCGTCACGCAAAACTAGAATTCAAACACGACTCCTTCGTATGTTCAACTTGAACTCGTCTTATCATCTAGAGAGTTAAATCCATTGTACATTAACCTTTACCATTTATTCTGCAAATAAAATATTCAGTGATAATTGTGCAGCTAACGTACTTCAAAATAAATTTTCAATTAAAAAAAAATAATAATTGATGCAAAAGAAGATAATGTCTGCTTGAAAAGATAATGCGTACTATGTAAAAGTACGAAACAACAAGATCTATCGATCGTCCAGCGTGTCGTCCTTGGGTTAGTAGGTTTTTTTCCTCTCAGAGCGAAAAACCGGCAAACGTGCGAGAAACGCGTGGCTCTTAAAGCTAAGAGGCGTCATGACGCGGACAATTTGTAGCGAAGTGTCAACGCGGCTGTTTCTATTTTCGAATACGACGAGTCGGCTATCTTTTTCTTCTTCTGCTTCTTCAACTCTGTACTCTTCCCTTCTTGCTCCTTCTATCGTCTACCTGCTCTTCTTTTTCTTCTTCGCTCACCCACCGACAGAGCGCCTGTAAATCCATGCGTGGGTAGCAGGCGCAACATGCAGATCTCTTCTCTTCGTATCGGTTTTACAATTGGAAGCTATCTTCTGGTTTCTCCGATGTAAATATAAGAGTTTACTGATTTTGTTTTGTGATTTATCGGGATAAGTTTTGTCGCGCATTTACGAATGACACCCTGACGTGTAATACACGGGAATTATTGTAGATATTTAATAATTTGTCTCGATTTTCTGAAAATTATAGGGACATACATTACAAATATATAAACTGTCTATCATAAACGTGATATAAGGGAAATAATAATGTTGTAAATATATGACACACACACGATATGTATATCTGACTGAATGTGTGTAAATATAGTAAGAACGTGAGACAACAAACATGCAAATTAATTCTTCTGATGTTACAATAATTAAAAATATAATAACAATATCTATTCTTGCGCGTTTTATAACAACCATTGAAAATCTATAGTTACGATAGTATGTGATGCAAAGCAAATATTTTATATGTCTCAAATGTCCATTTGACTGTTGTTCCGCGCATTGACCAGTTAATCTTAGGACCGCTCGTGCTTCGGACTCTGACCATAACATATAAATATATTTCTAGATCTAAATAGAAATAATCAGAAACGCTCTCAATATACAAGACAAATATATATAATATAGAAAAAGTCGTTACAATATAATAAAGCGTGTTGCTGAAGTTTTCTCGGTTACTTAGACAAGTTTAACTCTTCGCACCTCCTTTTCCTGTTGGCGTTAATAACGAATATAGTTTGCTTCAACACGCGCGCGCTTATTCTCTCTTCCGTGAGTGCGCGGCGGAGCACGTACGGCTCGTGCTAACTGTACCTCTTTGTTTTTCCTTGGCACCTTGTGACACGTACGAGTATATCGATTCGACTCGAGCTTTTACGCACGCACTCCCGCCCGAAAATTCGAAATAAGCACGATAGACTAATGTATCGGGTATCCACGAAACGATAGGAAACGGATAATATAGCGCTTTTATTCTTTGTATCAAATTAATTCAATCTTTCACGCTGAGATAGTAAAAGATCCACCATTCGATTTTGAAATTTTTTTCAAAATCGAAGAAATGGTCCGTCATGCACATTCGTATCTTTAAAACTTAATCCGTGGAAAAAGATCGAAAATGACCGAATATTAGTTGCATCTATCTAGAGAAGATATTTACGAAAAAATGGAGATAAAAGATTATAAACACAAACGCACATATTTCTTCTGTTATATTAACAATATATTTAATATTTAATCTTTAATCGTGATAGCAGTTACGTGTCTGTGTATTACCTTATATGGTGTTTATATAAACACACTTGCGCGCAGATATTTCGTATTTTTAATACTAAAGTCTAAGTGACACAATTTTCTTTTTTCTTTGCGCGGAATGACTGGGTTGAATGGTTAATCTTCTTCGAGAAGATCGTCATCGAGATTGACACCCTAAACAGAAAAAACACAGAGAGCTTGAAAACTGCAGAAATATTTTCTAGACTGTGCGTCGTGTTAGCAAGCTGTAACACAAATGTTATGTTTGTGCGATCAAATATTGCAATATATAAAAGTGGAAAATAACGAAACGCAATATTTCTAAGTTCACTCCCGCGAGTGAATGGAGAAAAAGGGGACATAGGAGGTGGAGCGTGACAAAATGTAGTAATGGTCGGAACCGTACGGTAGGAAGGGTCCGGTTCGACTCCCAAGTCGAATATTATGGCAACAAGGCTGTAAACAAAATACGGCGTGACTGCATGGGAGCAAACAAGCTCTCGAGGTCTTTCGCAAAAGCTCACGAGAAAAGAAAGAGAAAGACTACCTCTATTCTCTCGCGTTCATATATGTATATGTCTGTTACACCGGGACAGCTTTTAATGATCTGTCGCTGATTTTCGCACTCACACACAAATATGTGTAAACACAAAAAACTTGCGTGTAAATTACATGTATATTATTACGTTTTGCTTTTGTCGTTGAATTAAACTATCGCTTAATTCCAGATTCTGATTCTTGTTCGCATCTTTTTCTCTTCTTCAACGATTTTAATGCATAAACTTTATTACTAATTTACAAAACTCGTAAATTTTATTAATATTTACGTGATAGGAATAATGTAAACAACTTACTGTAATGTCAATATTCTCATCAATCTCCAAATCGATGTCCAAATCGTCATCGTCGACTGTGAGAGGCCTTGAACTACTCACGGATTTCGCTGTTGTTTTTTCTGGTACCGAGGTGGAAAATTTACTCAAAATATTCTGTATATCCATTCCAGATACTGAAAGATCTTGTAATCTCTGACTGCAATCGGTCACCGGATCACTCGATTTTGTTTCGAAATCATTGCTCGTACCATCTTTATACTGAAACAATCCTGCTTGCTCGGCGGCCAACATCTCTTCCAGAGGTTTTCGCTCAACATTGGGCTACAAAAATATAAATAATTTATTTTTAATAATAATTTTAATTTATCTCTAATATTTAGAAATATATCATGTGCTCGAGTGCATGCGTACCGTAACAGTAGGAAATGCAGAAGCTGGAATCTTTTTCTTGCTTTCTTCTCGCAAAAACTTCTCCACCTTCAGGGCTTCCCTGTATCCGGGGAAGAGGTTCTCGTATTGTTTAGGATCTGCCAAGCTCTGTCCTGCTTTCTCACTAACTGCGGAAAGCTTCTCTTTCCACAATTTGATGATACCGGAGATTTTGCTAGGCGCGTACGTCCTGGCAAAGAATGCTGCCTCAGGAATTCTGTCAGTCTTAATCAAAACATCGAGACACTTATCCACGTCGCCCAATATGAAGTTCGACAAAAAGGAGATATTGTTCTTTCCTGTATCGTCCGCAAGCGCGCCGAGTTTCTGTATCATGTTCGCATTTCCCGTACTAGTGGCCAATAACAACAAGCCGCCGAAATCTTGCGCTTGATGCAAACATTCCTGCGCCAGACACAGTTTACCCTTTTGCGTGGCAAGAGAAGCCAATTGTCGCCATTTTTGCTGGCTGTTTGCTTCTTTGGCGAGTTCGTGCGCGGTCACCAGATTACCAAGTGCGAGCGCCAATTCAAATCTGTGCTCGGGATCCGTCGACACTGCTAACGCTTGCTCTTTGAAACCCTGTGATAAAAATGTAAAAAAAAAAGATAGTTCTTAATTTGCTCTGAGCGCTTTTGTACGACGAGAAACGTCAAGTTAAAGTGCATACCTGCTTCTCCAAAAAGTGAGCTACTCTCGTTCGATGCTCTTTGGGTATAGTTGGTAATACTCTATTAGCAGTTTCGAAATCCTTTCGCATAACTGCGGTTTGATATTCCAGCACCGACAGCAACAAAGAGTAAGAGACAACAGAGAGTTCTTTGTCGCACAGATACAATCTATTGTCCCTTGGCACATATCCCAACAAATACATTGGTCGGTCTAGATGAGAAACTGTGACTACTTCACCACCGACAAAGTAATTGATGCGATTTACGCTGTTAGTATAGATGAAACAGTCGCCAACCCACAAACCGGTTTTCACTACTTCACTCATTTCTGCTACCATCTGACATTTACAAAAGTTGAAAATAAGAGCTAAACAAGTTGATTGAAATGATAAAGCAAATAAACATACCTCGAAAGCATTTTCAATGTCCTCGGCATTTTCTGAATTAGCAACGGCATCTGCGTGATACTTTAGTATAAAATACTGATCTGCTGTGGCTAATGTTACTAAAGAGGCGTTTTCGGCCCAATATACATGCGTCGGTTGTATGTCTATGCGACGAACCAAATTCAATGTGTCCCAATCGAAGAAAGAGAGACCGGATCCGGACGATACACCGAGTAGAAATCCGCCAAAAATGCCTGAAAACGAACAAAAAATGCAGAAATCGAATTACCGTAAAAGAACAGGAATTAAAAGAAAGGAATAAAAGATATTATATACGTACCATCTGCTCCAAATTCTGGTTTGAAGCTTTTTTTCTCTTTAAAGTTTTTGAAGACCTTTACTGATGTGTTGCTTTCTCTCACGGCATACTGGCTCGAATCTGCCGCCCACACGAATTCCGCTGCCTGTCCGAACGCTTTGTTTCTCAACGCCATAGACGTGTATATGATGTATTCTCCATCGCCGCAGACTACTAAAAATCGTCCATTCGGATTGTGCTGGATAGTTTGCGGGTAAATCTCACAAGCTCCCATATCCTTGACAGTTAATGGTAATCGTTCTCCATCCTGCGCCTCTTCGCCTAATGCCTTCAAGTTCACTTGTTGAATCTCGCTGTGACGTGCCCAGACAATTTTTCCGCCCAGCGAATCCATTGACACGGCAGGTTCTTCCCGACCGACTTTAACCATAACACTGCCCTCGTCGTATCCTATAGCAACGTTGTTCGAACCGCGCATGCATGCGATGGTCCATACTCTCTCGAAGCTGTAGTTAAGAGAACACTCCAGCCTGTAAGTCCCTGCATGCCATATTTTAACAGTGCCGTCTTCTGAAGCGGTGAGGACAATCGGCAATTCCGGATGGAAACACACAGCAGAAATGTTCTGAGTGTGACCCTCCAAAGTCTGTACACAGGTCTTGTTTTGATAATCCCATATTTTGACATATCTGTCATCAGCACCTGATATTAAATAAGGCTTGTCCCCTCCATGATAGTAATCCACGCAATTGACACCTTTTTCGTGACCTTCTAGCGTGAAATTAGCGGTAGGTGAACCTAGTTGCCACACTTTGACTGTTCTATCCAAGGATGCACTGGCAAAAGTATTGTTGTCTTTTGGATTAAATACAACTTGCATAACATAATGTGTATGACCTTCAAATACTTGCTGACATGTCCAGGATTTTTCCCAGTTCCACAATTTAATCCACATGTCATCTGTATTGAAAATAATTTTACATAAAAAATGAAATTAATATTACACTATATAATTTAAAGAGAATAAAAGTTTGATAGAGAAGTGAAAAATTTAATATCAACGTACCACTACTTGTGAGTATAAATGGCTGTGTTGGATGCACTGCTATACATCTGACATAGTCGCTGTGCGCTTCAAAGGAATGAACTCGTTCCAAGGTATTGTAATTAAACACTCTAATTTGCATATCATCAGATCCTGTAATCACCCAATTTTTGCGTGGCACAAACTTTGCTGTTCGCACGGGTAGATCGCATACTTCGAACGTTTTGACCAAGGTCTGGGTTTCATGATTCCAGATATTCACATTGCCTTGATACAAAGAGCACAACATCCATGGTTCGGTCGGATGAAGATCCACGCTTTTCACTCTGTCAGATCTCGCTGTTAACTTCCGTTTAATATCTAACCTCAGAGGCTAAAGGGAAAAAATAATCAATTTAGGATATATATTTTCATGAAATCTGATTATTAATAAACAAATCTGATTATTAATCTTATTTTTTAAATTCTCCCAATGTTCAAAGACTGGATTTTGACATTACAAAGTGACAACGTGTTCGAGAAGCAAACGTCAATCCGACAAACGGACAGGTGTTCTATCAACATTGTTGTCGATTTTAAAGAAGTGATTAACTCACTGGTTTTACATACCATTTTGCTAATGTTCCTTGATTATTAACTGTATCCACTGCTTTGAAGAATCAAATTATCTTTATTATGACTTCACCAACCGCCAGATTAACAGATCATCGTACTTCACGACATAAAGTTAGGACGTGGCTGATGTGAGTGAAAATGGCGTCAGTATCGGTTTGCATGCTGTGAATGATGTTATCGTCCGAGAAAACTTCTTCAAAAGCAAAATGCAAATTCGAATATTAAAAAGTTTTTATTGAAAAATATTTAGTGCATAATTGAAGTTTACCTTGCACAAGTCCGCATAGGAATTATATATACACGCATCTAAAAGAAAAGAATGGTTGATTAAAATTCTTGGATAACGTAGCACATGGTTGGTCAACAAAGTTACGTTATGATTGTGCTAGATGGCACGAGCTGTAAGTTAGCTGTTCATTGCGTGCGTGCGTGTGTGTGTAGTGTGTAAAAATCAAATTTCAAATAAAGAAAAAAAAAGAGAAAACTGTTTTTCAGGTTTTGTGTTTTATGTAAATGGATAACATTTTAAATGTATAAAAAAATACTTAAAAATGTTTTAAAAGTTTTGAGAAGAATAACTAATAGATTAATAAAAAATCTATTACAAAAAGATTATTATTTTATTTAGTTTAGATTGACGTATATTATTCGCTCACAAATTGATAGCAGAAATTTAATTAATAATGTCAATGCCACATTGTTACGATTAATTTTTTTAATGTTGATTGGTAGAGACACGTATTCGATATGGATTTTACATGATTTATCGCAACGTGAGAAATCTATAGAAATGCTTTCAACTGAAGAGAAAGAAATACGGTGAAATTGCGCGAGCGGACACAGTCGTTCTTCTGCCGTTGAAACTGCATTCAAAATTCAACAATGTCGTTTTCAATTGCGCATTACATTTTGTTTCTTTTAGGTCAGATCAAGTTTTATTAATGTTCCTCATTAAGTTTAACTCAAATTTGTGATTAAGTGAAAACTATATTTTATATAAATTTTATTCAAATTTTGTAGAAAGCTATAGCAGACAAATACAAAAAAAAATTTGTAATCTTTCAGAGATCGGAATATGCAGCAAAATAGTATTTGCACTCACTTTGCAAGACAAAATAGCCTTGTATGAGAATTGCACGATTTTCGATAATGGTGACATGTACGGCGGCCCAGTTTGCGGGAACGATGGTGTGACATACGCTAATAGTTTGTATTTAGATTGTAAAAATCATCATAATCGCGACGTTGTTGGTAAGTTAATTTCTTCTTTTTCAAAACAACTGTCGATTAAATTTACAAATTCTGGAATAAAAAAAGAGTAATTGTCATTTAGAACATAACTGTTAATGTTAAAAATAGCATGAACATTTTCTCTAGTAATATCTATTAACGTGAACGAGAGAAGAGAGAGAGAAAGTCTGATGTTAACATAGATATATTATACAAATAAAATATACATTATAAAATTTTATAAATATAAATTTAGACAAAAATACGATATATAAAAAAATAAAAATAAAAAATGTACTTAATTTCCAATAATTTATAAAATATTTTTCAGTTGCCACGTTGCATTCTGGTCCCTGCTTGAAAAATGAAGAATATTGCAGCGTTAATTTGCATTACGAGCCAGTATGCGGCTCGGATCGTAAGATTTATACTAATATGCAATCACTTCTATGCGTTCGTCAGAAACAGTTAAAAGGTAAGCGTCCGACAGGTGTTGCTTTGCTTTTCTTAACTCTCACGTACATACATGCTTACCGGTTCGTTAATGCGAAAATGAGACAAAGTCCAACATGTACGCGTATATTACTCGCAAAATTGTCTCCGTTGCTATATAACTATAACGATTTACGAATTTTTTTATACACGTGGAAGAATTTCAATGCTAACACATTTATATAATTTTTTAATTTATTTTTCACATTTATTTGTTTTCATTCAAAGAAAGTTTTGTGACAAAGTTTTTATTTTTTGTAATTTATTTTTTTTCCAGATTTGACAGTCATGCCGATGACAGAATGCGAACAAAAAGATCACTGTTACAGAAACGGCATCGAACATTACGGATTGAATCCGGTTTGCGCTAGCAACGGATTCACTTATCAAAACGTGGCACAGCTCAAGTGTCTGCAACGAAATAATCCCAGTAAGAGATTAGCAAAACAGTTACGCAAAAGCAAAAATTAAATTAAGATTCTAATTACCGCGATAAGTTTGAAATATTATTCAAAGTTCAAGAATTGAACCTACACACACGTACGCGCGTATATTTACCTAATATAGATGTTACGAGATTATGCAAATTTAAAAAATATTTAAAAATTGAAACGATATGAAAAATATAAAAAATATAAAAAACTATATTATCTAATTTATTATATATTATCATGTCTTACATTTATCATATACGTTTTTATATATTGATTAATTACCTTCAAAACTTACTTGTTTTTATTTTTTTTCAGACTTACATATTGTTCACGATGGTGGTTGCCGCGTGGAATATGTTCGTAAACTTTACGGTGCGTCGGTTTGCAAAGTTGCGAACGTGATATACGAATGGAATCCCATTTGCGCATCGGACGGAGTCACATATCCGAATCCTTTTCAGTTTCTTTGCTATCAACCACGTACGTGAAAATATTCTCATGAATTTCATGAGAGCATTATTTCACTTGCGCAAGAAGCAGCGTGTTGAAAAAATACTACCTATACTTTTCTTTTAAATGCAGGTTTACAGGTGATCTATCAAGGAGAATGTAATACGCACAGTCACAATTCTTGCGCGGAAATGCAGAATACAAGTGCAAACAACACTGCCGATCAGGTTTGCGGAAATGACGGTCTGACATATCGAAACATACATCACTTGCAATGCCACACTCATCAGGATAAATGTAAGTCTGCGCGAAGATCGCTTTATACTTTGTCAAACGTACGAAAGTTCACAACGTAACAGTAATCAAGTATAAATTCTGATATTTTTCAAAATTCACATCACATATTCACATCGTCTTTGTTACAATCAAATCGTTCATTAAATTAAAACGAAATGTAAATGAAGATCGACGTAAACGACGACACAGCTAAACTTTTAGAGTAACAAGACAGTGACAAGACCGCGTGTTTGTCTTACTTTCACGCAGATCTTTTCCTGAAACATCACGGTCCATGTTCTGGACCGGATGACCAGCCGTGCGGCTCGATTCCGGAAGAGGATCACAGACAACCCGTATGCGGCACCAACGGCAAATCTTACGTGAGTCCGGAGGCTCTTTGGTGCGCCAGATTACGTTCCCCGGAAAGAAGTGAGGGACACACACGTGCAGATTATACAGGTAGTACATAAATTCTACAAAGAGAAGAGAATCTGCGCGTTCGTGCGAACGCATTTTTGCTCGGCTCTTCGTATAAAAGTTCTTCGCTCATTAACTTGATTATGTCGCGTAAAATTACCTCACGTAGCAAAAGTTTGAATTCCGCCTCGACGAGGATACGTGAATTTTCGTCATAACAGGAAAAACGTAATTTTCCAGTAATTTTCGAGATCCCGAGAATATCTCGTTAAAGACACGAAAATATCTCGACGCTGTTGTTCTTTGTATACACGGTAAAAGAAAAGCAAAAAAAGAAAAAGACGATCTTACGATAAATCCTATTGAACGATCTTACGAGATAAATTCTATTCTTACATTACGCCGTAAGCAAAGATGTTCATGTACGACATAGGTGGTAATTGACTTGATTAAGATAATATCTCGTATTTTCTCGAGTATTGAGAAAATACGAGAAAATGCGAGTGGATTATTTTGTTCCTAGTTAGATAAAAGCGTTTCTCGACTGATACTTGATTGAACATTCAAATCGAATAACACGGAATTTACTCTTCGCAGATATCGCTTACAAACACGACGGTCCTTGCTAACGAAGATATTGTCGAGAAATCACACGAACGAGTGACGAGTGTATCTTCACAATTCTTTCCCTTCAAGTTTGTAAAATCTGCATAAATAAATAGAGATCGAAATATTTTTAGATGTAACCATGAAATATTAAATTTTATATAAAATGTAAAATGTAGAAAGAAACATGTTTATATTGATAACAGATATGTATGTCACATGTATGATACAAATAAAGTTTTCTTAAATTTTAAATTATTGATTTTATTTTATTACACCGAAAGAAAACCACGACTTTCTTTTTCATGTCTTCTTTCCCACTTGAGAGTAATTTTGTATATTTGTGTATCACAAATGTATACTTAATTATTATGATTTCGCTCTTCTCCGATGTATCAATTCTGCAATCTTTTGAGAAACTCACCCGTTTTTTTCAACAATGCAATTAAGCGCACAGCAGGCAGATGCGATATATTAAAAAGTATTAGTTATATGTTAGCCTCTTAATGACGATAAATGCGCGAGTAAAGACCCGCGAGTGAACGCGCTTTCTCAATCGCGGAAAACACATCACGATCAACATGTGTGTATTAATAGCCGTTATATGCGTTATCTTCAAAGATGCTAATTATACCAGTAATATCGGAAATTGAATTAATTCGATTAGCAATATACGTTTTCTTCATGAATATTCTGCGATGCCTCGGTAAGGAAAATGCATAATTAGAAAATGTAGAATTTATTATATATATGTACATATACATGTATATGTACTGAGAACTTTGAAGATAATAAGAGATCATCATTTGCACACGGAGTCTCATTAGTTATATATTACTGGAGCCCGGATGAGAGTTTGTTACGTAAAATATGCTGTTTTTCAATATTACATACATATATATATATATCAATCACTCAAAGAGTGATTGAGAAGATATATCGACAAATAATTATAAAAGGACACGCTTCATCAACTGTTAAAGATAAATTAGAAACACTCAACGAGGACGATTCTTCTCTGACTTTTCTCTCGTGTGTCGCAAACGTTGTTGCATAAAATCGAGGCCACTAGGTATATAAAATAGTGCAACAATATACCAAATGTAGCCAGTCAAAATTGTTCAATCATCGTAAATATACATATCTACGATTCGCATACAATAAGATAATCTCGTAGACGTCGTCTATGTAACGATGATTCGAACGAATACGTACATGCACTGCTTAATGTAACTTCCGGAGATTACGGCTTGTGGACATTCTCTTCGCGGTGTCTTCACAATGCCTTGAACAAGTAATTCCTACGTTGGACGAAATCACTTAACGTACCGAGCAATTAAACGCGCGCACTTTAATTATCGCGTCGAGTCTGAATTTCATTAAGACTTCCACAAGAAGACATGACAAGATTGTTTCTCTTTTGTAACTCTATTTCAGTCCTGGTTTTTGTTTACCGCGTAACCTTCGCTTTTTGCAGTGAATTCGCGAGCACGCTACATCGTGCATGTGCGTATTCGTAACGTACATTGAATAGAGAATTTTTTTTTTTTTTTGTGAAGACGTTCTCATTAGAGCGGAGATTTAGAATTCTTCACTTGCGCGTTGCAATATTTCCTTAGATAAACTACAAAAGAAATCACGAAATTTCTCCCGTGTGATCCCGTCAAAATGTCATAAGCCACGACGACGTTATATCCTCCAATTCCGTTCGCGGTGGTAATTGCATAGCGCAATTGCAGCGCGCAGTGTGCAACAATCGGAAGTTTTTGTCAATCAGTATCTCCGATACGATAGTTGCGGCGAAGGAAATTGCGAAACAACTGCAACCGCGGGAAAAGAAACGGAGAAAGAAGAGGGAGAGACAGAAAGTGAAAGATACAGAGAGGATATCTCCTATTGTCTCTTCGCATGATCGGCGCGAGGAGAGATGTGCATTCTCTGGACCCGGAGACGCAATTAACGATGAGAACGGATTTTCTCATACAAATCCTTAACACGTTGACCCATTGGCCGGACAGCCTTGTTCTCTCAGATACAGGAAAGGATGAGGAAAATTGCGTCCTAGTTTTGTCGCAGTACAGACGTACAATAATGCAGATGACAAGTGCACATCCTTTTTCAGAAAAAAAATATATATATTCAGTTAAAAGTACAATAGAAAAACGTTTAAACAATATTTCTGCCAAAGAGAAATTAGGTCAAAAGTGATACATTCTTCCAAGTTAATGCGACATAATTATTAACACGTACGTTCGCTGCCACAATCAACCATGGTCGATTAAACAGAAGTTGTTGACTATGGTCGATTAAGCAGACTGTATAAACCGAATAAATAATAAAACAGAGAGTGTTTTCTTTCTAAATGTTGTTTTATTACGTGTTAATAAGTATACTCGAGAGATGATGCGATTATTTATAATAAACCAGTTTGCCATAAAGAATACTATGGTTTATATGTTTCTAACAATCTTCTCAGAATATCGACTACAATTTCTGATATCGACATAACGAAGAAAAAGAACGATGTGCATGTAATAAAGAAAAAACAAAACACGACATAAAAAATTTTACGATTAATGTAAAATTGAGGAAGCGGTTGCTCACAGTGATTCAGAAAATGAACTTATACCGTTACACATTGAATCAAGTGACAGAGAAGCCGAAAGTCGTCCAAAAACCGTTGGGCCAGCGAACTAGCGCACGGTAACGTAAATGAATAACAAACATATTAATGTATGGCTTAACACTTGTTCGGTTTTTCAAGTTTATACAAACACTATTTATCTCCTACATAATTATTAACTATTTATAGACGTAAGTGCAAACTTTGTATTTCCAGTAGGTTAAAAAATTGACCTCTCGCAGCGCGTTCATGATGCACCTGCTTGTCATATAATTGGAGGAGGTCAGGGTAACCATTTGTTTCTAATCCAAGAAAGAAACATCGAGACTCCCTGCGCTTTCTGTCACACCGGGTGACCTACTGTTCCTTTCTCGGAGTCGAGAAAAAATGCTCCGCGGTTACAACATTATTTATCTCCACCTCCGTCTTCTTTATCATTACGAATCTGGTCGCAAGAGAGATATTTGTCGCTTATCTTTTTATTCTCTCCCACCCTTTCCCTCTCTTTTTCTCTCTCTCTTTCTCTCTCTCACTTTTTTCTTTTTCTTTCACAATTAAGAATTAAGGATATGTTCTGCAGATATAATTCTGAATAATAGAAGGAGAAAATTTGAAAGTGTTATTTCTTGTTCATTAGAGAAAAAAGAAATAGACAGAGAATAAGAGAGAGAGAGAGAGAGAGCGCTAGGAGTAGCTTACATAAATAGCACAAATATCACACACACAAAATATAACTGTCAGTCACTTTCAGATTCCCCGAATTGAGTTCCATCATCATAAATAAGCAATGTGACACAACATGTCTCTTAGTTATTTCTGTACCTTTTTGTATTTTTGTTACCTATGAATCTGGGTTTTCGCAGTTTATCGCATGCGAGAAGATATTTTCCTCGGTAAACATTGCCGTGTGACAGTGAACCAATTTATTTCAGGTTTATTTTCTAAATGGTAAATGGACTGTGACGTTAAAGACTCTTGATCTTTCGTCTTTCCTGGCGTAATCACTGACCGATAAATTTGCTGCCTCACAACTAGTCTCAATCAAAAAAAAAAAAAAAAAATGTATAAGAAAGCATTCTTTGCGCGAATTATAGATTCACGAAGATTACACACGAAAACTAAATTGTTTTCTCGTAATGAACTTTAAATGCCAGTCAGATACACTGGAAAACAATGAATAATTGTTATTTATAGCGCGTAATGTCTACATTTCTTGCTTCACGGAAGGGGAGGGGGAAGAGGAATAAAAATATGGTATTTTGTCTCCCGGTGTTCAAATAATTACTGTCGGAGTCATCGACCCGCGTCTACCACGGCAATATTATGCAAAATGCGGTTAGTTAATGACAAAGCAGCACTTGGTACCCGTTGGTTCGATTACTTAATATTATTGTGCATTGCGAGAAACTTCATCGGCTTCATTATAATCAATGAAAATCGCTTAGTTCACATAGTACAACGACGTAATCGCCACTTTTTCAAGATATCGATGAAGTGATAACAACGATAATCAATGTAAGAGATGAAGTGATACGTAAGATATAAATATTTAAATGTAGAGTTTTGTGGCACATATATGATATGATAAAATACATCAAAAGATGCGTAAAAAAATTAATATAAAAATATATTAAAACTTTTATCTCCCAAAAACCAAAAATAAAATTTTGACATTCAGAAAGAATTGATACAAGACACGTAGAATCAATATAATTTGAAATAATTATCTCGCAGAATATTTTGATAGCAAATCTATAAAAGTAATCACTCGAATAATCATTGCAAATATTGATATGATTTTATCGCGTGAATATGTACATATGCTGCTACTACCAGTGTTATATTTGTTCATATGGTTAATTCAATTGACAATACTATCTAAAAAATTGAAAATTCACGCGCTTACAGAAACAAGAACAGAATATATAAAAAAAAAAAAATAATAAAAAGAGAAAGAAAAAGTAATAGGTATCTAAACTTCAGTATCACCTAGTGTTTTTATGTATATTACACAATAGAGAAGTAAAAATAGAATCTTATATTTTACACATATTCCTGTTATACCGTACCCGATAAAAAAAACATCAACAATCACGGTTCAGCAATTATCTATTAACTCGTGTCAGCTATGCGATAATCATTACATAGTTGAGCGATAAGTAATTCAAAAACAGGGGAAAAACGATGTAGTAGAAAAACCGAGATAATCCTGTGTAAGTTTTGACATTTGTGTGAGATAAACTCGATATACAAATTCAACTCTAATTGATAACAAATTCATACTCATATTTTAAGTTGTATTTGCAATGAATTAAAAATTAATAATTAATTTAAACTTTTTTACTTAAGTACACACATTTTATATTTCTAACAGCACCAAATTCATCAAATCTATTTACTGTAAAACATTAATAGTCCGCGATCACGTGTGTTAGAAAATATTCCCTGACACGAGAGCAAAATTGTTCGCGCGTGCAATGTCTTGACAATTTGGCAAGCAAGCGCATCTCTTTCTCTCGCGCGTGTATTCGTGTGCACACAATCGTTCATCGCGTGTAACGGGAGAGCGACGCGATCGCGACGACCGTTGTGGAAGTGGAGGGTTTTCTACATATAGAGGTGAACGTGGCTCGCAAAACGATTCAGTCTCCTGAAAACCACGTAGCAATCAAACACCAAGGTGTCAGTAAACAACAACGACGATTGCCGGGTTTTCATGAGTTTTTGCTTTTCGACGTGCTGTAGGAATTTTTTTGATCTTGATATAGTTTTGACGAGCCAAAATTGTGTCACAAAGAACCATCGAGAACGAAACCCGCGATTTAGTTCGTGAGAAGTTTGCAGTTTATCCGAAACATTTTCTTTCAGGGTAAGTAACACACGTGAGCAAGAAAAAAACGTAAAGCAATTTCTTCTTTAATCTAACACGATTGCTTTCTTCTTTTTTTTTCAAGATCAAAATTATTATAATTTTATAAGCCGCAACGAAACATCGCGTCGTGTGTATGTTTTTGCTAGAAAACCTGCATGTTTAAAAAAAGAACTCTGTTAACGTTTAACACGAACACATTACGCTACTATACATAAATCAATTACTATTGCATGATTCATATGACATTTAAACCGTAGGTAATTGAGAGATACTTCAAAGTAGATCAAACACACTTAATAAACACCGATCTTTTTCCTGTTGGTTTTAGAATTTGCAGCGTATAAAGTTTGACGATTATAATTACGTATGTAACACACACAAATGTTGCAACAGAATGAACATTTCTATAAAAATATCCATAAATTACATAATAAAAAAAAAACATTAAGTATGCAAAATTAAATCTTATCAGTAGATATGAAGAGAGATTAGCTATATGAAGATCAAGCTATATGGAGATTAGCTATATGGAGATCAATAAATATCGATTATCAACTACTTGGAATTTGCGAACATCCTTGTTGTAAAAATTTCTTTAATCGGAATAATATAAAAAAAAAAAAAAAAAAAAAAAAGAGGAACGCATTTCTTCGTGGAAATTTCTTTGCACAAGCTGCATGAGTTAAACATTGAAGTGACGTCTTTGACAAGTTAAAGAACTAAACATTTACTTACCGTCTCACGTTTGTTATCTGCACGATGATATATTTCGATTTTTCGATTTAAACGATATAATTCTGGTAGCGCAGATGTGCTAAGACTTTAAATGAGATAACGATATTTGCATTATATATAATCGATTGTTTCCTGTTAAAAAAAAATAACCTAATAAAAAAGCAAAGCGCAAAAGCAAATATTCACACATATATACTATCCTCTTATTTATGCATGTATATATTTTTTATGCATGCGTCTTTTATCGGTGTTACATTTCTATTTTGTTTTTTTTCGAATAACAGAGTAACAGCAAGCAAAAAGCTGCGATAATTTTGCTGTGCACAATTTATTGCCATAATTTAGATAAGATAAAGTCAAGGGCTTGCTACTTTACATTAGGTCGACAAATAGTAGCATTACTATACTTTTTTTTCCAGGGATTTAATTATACACCGATATGGAGCAAAATGGTGTCTCGATAATACCGCCGTCGGGTATCACGGAGAACTCAGTCGGGAAAAGCATCGGCATCTCGTTCAGATCCAACAGTACCATACAGTCGGCGAAGAAGCGATTGAAAACGTCCTGTAAGTATACAAATTAACGACGCGATGACAACCGAACCCGTTCAATGGCTTTGAGACTGTGCGTAAGACACCGGCAGAAATTGAAAGTGGAATGGTCCGTTTTTTTTTTTTTTTTTGAAATTCAAACAGTCAGGTTGTTGTAAAAATTGTTTTTCACTTGCATCAGAAAAAAATTTTTACAATACGAACATTAATTTACATCGCGTTTACAATGTGAATTCATTTACATTGTGTATCCATTTATGCATATATTTAGAGATGTTTAAATTTGTGATGAAATCAATTGTGTTTATTTTATTTTTTTTTTTTTTTCAATATTTTATATTGTACACGCATATTTAAAGTTTAATATTCGCAATATGAAATTTAGGTTGGTCAAAAAGAGAAAAGACTAGAAAAGTGATTTCGCGTAAAAGTCTAGCGCGCGCCACGTTGCACAGGAGAAGTCGATCGATCGTGTAACAAGATGGAAAGGTTTTGACGGAGCGATCGCTCGTTTCATGCTTTCGAGATTGACCTTAAACTCGCGAATCACCTGCGTTCGCGGATAGCTGCGACCTCCTATTACCTGGAATATTTCTTCTGCTCGCCGGTTTCCTAGCGGTGAAAGAAAGAAGAAAGCGCAGGTTGTTCTACTGTATATATGTATATGCACCGAGAGCGTATGTTAAGCGACCGCTCTAGAACCATTGAAAATTGGGTCGGAAATCGGATTCGGACTGCGGAGGGAATTTCTCTCCTTTCGAGAGAAATGCGCGCGCGCGGAGCTCGTTTCCGTTGCACATTTCACCGGTATCAGCAACATTCTCGATGCGAAACGGATATCCCTTGGTTGTCGGAAAAATTAGTTCTTCGTTGAATAACGCCATCGGAAATTTGTACTGAACACAATTGTATCGTATTATTATATCATTATACATTCTTCTTTTGTAGCAGAAGAATTTCTTTCAAATTTAACAATTATTATTTATGTTTCATTTGCGACGCATAACACAGAAGCACTTTAAATTTTGATAAATCTGCAGTATCTCGCGTTTACCTATTTTTAAAAAGATTTATTTAAATTATTATCTACTTTTAAAATATAAAGTATTCCTTTTTGTTTCTCTCTCTCTTTTTCTCTCTTTCGTTTCGTTTCTATTCAAATCGAATACAAGAATTTCAGTAGTTACCAACCATTATATGATATACACGACGGATTTGCGATCGATAGTGATGCTTCGTGCGTTTGATCTAGAAAGCGGATTGTCTTTTAACGGAAGTAACATTTCGGTCTTTTCTCTAGGAAAAAGAAAGTGCATAATGCAATCGCGTCAGGAAAGGCGTTCGCGCGCGGACGTTTTTACAAGGGAATATACGCACCGTTTAAACGCCAGAGAGAGGAGTTCTCGCTAATAAAATTAAATGGTAATTAGACACTTGGTTAACATTATTAACGCGTCAGGTTTTATTTCGTCCTTTTTTTCATTATACGAGTGTCTCAAAATCATTATCACAGAAGCAATCCGATATTCTTTCTTTATCTGATATTATTATGCGCTTTGCGGCGTATCTATACATATAACAAAGTGTTAATTAAAGTCTTAGTCATTAATGGACTCCAAAAAAAAAAAAAAAAAAAATAACAGAAGAACGTCGATGAAAAGAATTGATTATTTTTGAATGGCTTTTTGTGGATCTTATCTGTCTGAGAAAATCTAGGAAAACTATACACACTGTAAAGCGAAACGCGACGAATTATTCGTGTGCACTTTCACCCGTTTCGGCTACGTTTATTAATTTACGCTCGTCGGAAACCGCGGAATTCACAGCGGATCTTATCGCTGCTCTAGATTCTCGAGAAGGCGTAATTATTTGACAGATATGTGTAGGAACATGTTGGAACGAACAAGAGGCGTTCTGTGAAAATTAAACACATCGCGAATTCTAGGATTTGGAAAAGGTTTCGTTCGTTCTCGTTCCGTAATCGCGCGCCATGATTTACCGATACTTTTCTGTCAGATACTTGTTCTCACGCTGACGCTCCATTTCCATTTCGATCGTGCGATACAATAAAGTACATACTTATATAAATGTATATATAGGTGGTAGCCAGCAGCGATGAGAACGCAATCAACGCGCGAGACTATTGTTCTCGGGTTTTTGGTCGCATTTCTTGAACTCTGAGTATCTCAAAGGAACAGTATTCATCTGTTTTTTACCGTGATTTTACTTCTCGCGGCGGAATGTCTGTTTCTCAACGTAAAATTTCACGGATGAGAATCGGTGCACAAACTCGATTAAAAAAAAAAAAAAGCGCCGTTAATCTCTTCTTTGAAGTCGCTGCGCTCGCCACAATTTAGGAGGACAACAAAACGAAGAGAGCGACAGTCGGGAAGCAACATCGCGGTACAACATCGAGTCCGTGGCTCGAGCACGACAGCCATCGGCCATTCACCGCGAACTTGACCCACTGTCATACTTGCAGCACCGCTAGTATAATTGCACGTGTACTAACGCGACCGCCACATGTTCACATACTTTCCGCTTCCTCTTGGGGACGCGATACTTTATCGCAGAAGGAAACAATACGGGCGCCTGCTGAATAGCAATAGTGTAACTATTATCCGGATAAGATTTTTCTTGTGTGTGTGTGTGTGTGTGTCGTTCGAATTTTCCGAAAGTTCGTGAATATTATAAAATTCTTTCTACTTTATTGAGAGTCTTTCAATGTTTGTTTTATAAGTATACGAATACAATAATTTTATAATAACTATTTGTGCAATTTTATTTTATGTGTTATTACGTACTCGATAAGTTTCACACAAGAAGAAAGAAAGAAGAAAAAACAAAAGAAAGAAGTTGCAAGGTGTTTCTGCTGTTCTTATTTTGCATACCAACAGGAAGACTCGTCTTGTAACACTAATTATTACAAACTGTGTGCATCTCATACTGCATCTAATTATGTAGATAAAGATGAATTTATAGTAGTGATACTGTGTTCAACCTTTATTTCCCTGTAATAAACTTGCAACATTCTTGATGCGTATCTTTCGTGCGTCTCGCTGTAATATATGATCGACATAATGCATTTTGCTTACATTCTCATGATGATGTAACTTGCGTCACGTTTTGTGATACTTATTATAATAACGAACTGTGCAATATCCAGCAATTGTGGTGTTGTTTACGTTTTCCTGATTTGTTAGATTGAAAAATCAAAATTCATTGAAAATAATTGAAAGTTTCTTTGAATTGTAGATATTCACAATCAGATATGCATGCAAAAAACTGAGCGGTAGCTGTATGAATATATACAATCAGTAGAGGATTTGCGTATAGATATTCATAAAAAATATTTAGCTTGAAGAAAACAATTCTAAACTTTAAAAATCTATTTCGCATCCGTATCAGTGTTAATAGTGTTTCTTTTCCGGCTTTTCTCTTATTGGAATGTGTGTTGTTTTACGCAACGCATCGAGTGAACAAAATTACTTTCAACGTTAGTATCTCTCGCAAATATAATTCGTGGAAGGACTATGAAAATCGGTAGCGCAACGTAACGTCCGAGCTCGTATAATAATGCAATAATAATTGATTATTGCTGTGGTCTTGCAAAAACAAATTACACACGAATTATCGACAACGTACAAAAGCCGGTAATTGAATCCGATTATATGCTTCTTCTTTGTTTCTTCCAGCAGATATTACAACGAGTTTTGCAAGCGGAAAATATCGTTTTCCTTACAAGGGAAAAATGCTTTTGCACGCTGAACAGTTGCGAGATCAAATAACTAGAGCGTATACCGCCCGTTTAATTTTCCGCAGTTCGAGTAAGAAGCGAAAGCCGCGAGAGAGGAAAAATACGCGATAGAGAAAAGCACATCTGATATTTCGTACGCCGTTGCATTCCTGTGCATTCTTGATGTTTATGACGGTTAACCGAACGAATAATATTTCATCCCCGTGTCTCTCTCAACGCGAATCAAGAATCTCTTCGCGATTACCTATTTTCTCTTATTCATGAGAATTTATTACATCCCCGCGGAAATATGTATGCGAAAATGTACATCTACATTAGGACACTCTACGTTTGAATATATGACATTTGAGACTCTTACACGTCCTTTGTTCTACTTTACTTAAATAAATGGATGTTTATGCGCATGCGGTTCGTAACTCCCATCAACTTCGCTCAATGACGTTACCACACGTTACGTTGTTGTAGCGGTATTCATGTGTGTTACATACGTCGAGAAGAATGGCGGCTGAACAAAATGTTGATTGAACATTTTTGTTTTAAAACGATAAGTTAGAAATTTAAAATTCAAAAATTCATTAAAATTTAAATTTAAAATTTAAAAATTAATAACTTAGGACAATACATGCAAAATATTGTATAATTTTGTCGAGAATCTTGGAAAAAATAATCGACGCGGTTAGATTTCAATTTTCAAAGATGTATAAAAACGCGTATAATTTCGAGCTGTTTGTTGAAGTATCTTTGCAGTGGCATTTACGCCAGGTAAAAATTAAATTTTGCGATACTGTAGACTCTACGATTATCGAAGAAGACCGTATTAATCCGATTGTTGCGAATCACGTGACCGGTTGTATTTCACGCGCGGAGAGATGTGATATCATTCTCATCATATTTCACGGCGTATCGCACCAGAGATTGTGCGTCGTTCTGCGTGAACGACGACGTTGTGCGTTTACGCCACCAGAGATCGTTACAGATTTACAATGTATAAATTTTAACATCGCGTAAAATCGCGTTACACAAACACATATTACATTTTATTATATAACGTTCGGACACACACACGCTCTTTGCCGGTCAGCCATAAGCAAATGTTACTTGGTCAGAAGCAATTGCGGCAGATTTTCAGTACTTTCACGCGTAATAATAACGAGTGCTTACGTACGTAATGTGAAAATACGATATCACATCGAATAAACGTGCCATTTTCACGCCAACCTGGTTTACATTTAATTCTCTCGAGAGATCGATTCCTAGCAATTGTCAATCCGCTTCATCAAATACATTACCGAGAAATAAGTTGAAAAACTAATTACATAGAGTTGATATAAAACGTCACGCGTGTTGTAATTACGATCAATACATTGCAAACAGTACTTAACTAACAAGTAATAATCATATACGCATGTATCTCCCTTGATAGAAATTTTATATGCCGGTTTTATATCAGTTACTTAATGGAAATAATGCAATCGGCAATTTAATCTGCACAACGCACTCCTATATAATTGAGAGTTTATCGCCGCAACATTTTTCCACGAGTGTAAAAGTAAATTAGCGAACTCAAAGTTTACCAACTATCGTGCGCATAAACATGCATTTAAAAATATCCCGCTGAATTTCAACATTATGCCTTGCGTGTAATGTTGAAATTCAACGAGATATTTTTAGGTGCGCGTTTGTGCACACAACACAGAAGTAATACAAGATATACAAGATTCGCTCTTGCATTATCTTATTAATTTACACCATTTGGATATCGATTGCCATCAGCTGATCAAATATTGCTTTATCGATCGTTTAAGCAACTTATGTACATATTGAAACATATATTATCGGAATTATATAACATCAATGAAGTCGCGAGTGTTTTCTTTTTGAAGTTTTTCTGAAAAAATTCACTGCAAACAACAAATATATTTTATATATGTAGCACGTATAGTATTGTTTAAATTTTTGCAGTAAAATATTCCATTCATAATTTAATCAACTGTGTTATAAGTAACCCTAATAAATAACTTCAATAAGCGCGCGAGATTTGCATTATTGCGTTTATCTTATCAACTCAGAACAAGTCGCGATACAGTAGAATTCTACTGTGTTTTTGTAAGCAACACCGATCGCTGATAAAATCATTCTGGTCGGTATATTCATACAAATTTATTCTACGTTCCCCCCCCCC
>QVNV01016087.1:0-47801 GCA_014825455.1 Pseudomyrmex pallidus | reverse complement strand
GTCGGATTTTTCCGGGCCGGTCTCTTTCAAGTCGAACTTATCGATTGAAAAGCGAACTGAATCGGGCCTCCGAATGGATCGTGGATATAGAAGTGTTGAAAACTATTGTAACCCTGAGGGGAATCAATTAAACTTCGTTTATCCTTTACTAACAAAAACCAAAAAAGTACCTTAACTAATAAATCTAACATGAATATCTAACAAAGGTACATTAAAATGGAACGAGATATTAATAAATTAAATTCGCCAAATTTTGTATTCACAATACAATTATTAGAAAATTGTATAAAATTGATTCATTTTATTTCCACGATCCATTTGGAGGCCCGCTTCAGTTCGCTTTTCAATCGATAAATTCGATCTGAAAGAGACCGGCCCATCCACCCGGAAAAATGCAACGGTGTGGATTCGAACTCGGGACCTCCCAAACTCGCAGCCCTAGCACTCAGGCCGCGAGACCACTGGGCCGGTCGGTATATCAATGGTTACAAATAGAATAGAATAGAATTTTAAAAACAAGAAAGAAGTCCTCGGGTTCGTTAGAAATTATCAAATTAAATAAGATAATAAGAATAGAATTTGTTGGAGCGGGTGGTCTGTGACAACTTTTAGTTGTCAATCGATAACAGAATAGTAAATACGAGAAAATTTATGTTCTGTCACATTTAACGATCTATTTCAAAGCACGTGGCGATCGTAAAATCGCAGATCTTTTAATGAGATAGTTTTGCTCTTATAATTGTTAATCAATATCAGAATAAGTACATACGATAATAATTATGGTCTTCTGTCATTTTATTACAATTATGTTTGTTTCCCGAGAAAAAAATAGAAAATTATGTGATCATACAGAATTTATATACGGATCGGATGTGATTTTGTATGATCGTGTAAACTTTTATATAAGTCGAATATGATTTTATACAAACGTATATAATTATATACGGTTTTATTATATAATTTTGTATATAATTATATCTACATAATTATAAATATATGATTTCATATATTTATATATGATCGTATAAAATCACATCGCGCCAAATTTCGGATCTGATTTTATACGATTACATAAAATCATATCCAACTTATATAAAATCATATTCGACTTATATAAAAGTTTACACGATCATAAAAAATCACATCCGAGCCATATATAATCCTGTATGATCACATAATTTTCCATTTTTTCTTGAATTATTAAAATTTTATTTATAAAACATGTAAATCTTCCGAATAAATCCAGTATTGTGACGAAAGTCGGTCCAAATACATGTTGGAAAACCACCAAAATTGAAATATATCATCGTCGCCGCTTGCTTTCTTTCGATTGGTTATTTAACTCACGACGAGGAAAAAAAACTCTCGTTTAATTAATATTTAAGCAGCAACTTACTATGCGTGTTGTGCAATGTGTGTTAATTTTGGCAAACTCAACAGAGTGGATGTCACTTTCTTGATAATCGACAAAGTGGGAGTCGCTATAAAGAGAGGATATACTTCGCGGTGATGGCCAGTGAGTTTAGTGAGAGTGCCGCGATCATTTCGCCGTTGTACCGTGAAAGTCAAATATGAAGGTATATGTACGTGCTTCACAGTTGTGTGCGTCAATCCGTGAAGACTTGCGTGGAAGTGTTAATTGATAATTTTGAACACCAATCGAAAAAAAAACGCGCAAAGACAAGCAATTCTTCATTCTCATTTAATTTTCAATTAGTCGGTATCGTCTGACTAGGTCGATGATATATCGCAGCTTTCGCAAATTACATGAAAGAAAGCTTGCGAGTTTCACGACGAGCAAAGTGTTTTTATGAAAAAAAAAAAAAATTGTGATTTTCTTCATTTCTTTCCTTTCTGATGTTTGTTCTCATCAGCTGTTTGCGAATTTCACGTCGATGCGCCGCTCGATAGTCGAGCGCATCGCTTCTCTCATCCACGTGAAAGTTGTGCAAAGTCTGGCCGTAACCTTCCTTCGGGTACATACTGACGACGTCCGCGAGTTTCACACGCAACAAAGAGGAGAATTGCGCGCGGGTTCCTTCCTAACGGTTGCAAGCCGTGAAGAAATAATTGCTAACACAATAAATAACACGTCCGTCTATGTGTGTGCGACGCCACGTTCTGTATCCGTGTATTTTTTTACTTTCTACAAAATGGGAAGAGATTCGAGCTAATTTCAACGAGTTAATTATTATTATTATTGTCTGATGAATTTGAGTCTGAGCGCGTTTCTCGTAAATGGCTGTCGTTCGCGCTTCGATTTTCTGAACCACTTTCCGAGTATACGTCTCTTCTGCGTTTGCACAAAACCATTTAAATAAACCCACTCAATTTTGCTTGACCAATCTTCACGTTAATTCTTTTGGTTTTTATTTGGTGAAAAAAAGATTTGAATTTTTCATGAAGACACTTGCTTTCTCACCACTTGTATAACACTTTTAGGCGGTTTATAAATATTCTAAAAATTTTCGAACAGCCTGCTTTCACATTTTTTTACATAATTAATTTTATTTCTCTCGCGATTGGATAATCTTTACAACATTACCTTTTAATTTTTGATACGTGACCGATGTGCAACTGAAAAAGAAAAAGTTGACAAGCGTGTTTAAATGGAGTAGTAAACCTCGACACGTGTTCACTAAAAGAGATCTGTTGGATCACTCTGAACACTCGTTTTTCTTCATCTCCTTTCTATTTTGTAGAGTGGAGAAAATTAGCTTTCGCAGAACTTCACGACTCGAGGAAGTAAAACTCATTAGCATTTCGGTTGCCGCGTTTTTAGAAAACGCGCAGCGCTCGATCGAGAAAAATCGGGTCAGCCGATGACGACTCGCGCGCACGCAAGATCAAGGTTGCGACGATCACTCTCGTTCGAGTGTCGATCCGTCTGTGTTCTGTGATGCGTAAAAAGCTAGATTTTTTTTAATCAGATTGCCCAATCTGTCTTGATATAATTTCATTGTTTATTTGTTTTTTTTGTAGTTTTCTCCTCAAGATTGCGATAATCCGGGAGGAGTCGTCTCGTAGTCTCTTGTTTTATTCGCCGATTGCAACAATGAAATTACTTATCCTGTTCACTGACACGAAAGATAAGGTTTTTGCTCCCGGAACAAGACGAGATTATTCCGCAGAAAGTTGCTGGATTGCACAACAATCTCAATATCATTGCATTTTATTGCTAATTAGTGACGTTTATTCTTGCTCGTCTTACGCGATATCTGTGTGAAATCATCATCTACGTTCCCGAGGTCGCTTTGAGTTTGCCTCAAGTGGTGCGCGGCGATTCCATGCATCGAACGCATGCCTCGGAATCGCCGCCGGTAGTCGCGTGACTTTCACCCATGGCGTGCCGGTCTACTTGCCGCGCTCGTGCGCTCCTCTCTACGCTTGAATAATTCGGAAATCAACACTTGACCTCTAACACAAAACACGAAGTAGTAATTAAATTATGACGCGTTTAACAATCTCGATATAATTAGAAAAAACTATCACGGTCAATGCTCTCAGCGGAAGTTCATCGCTGATAAATTCCGATACTAGCAAACACCTCGTATCGTTAGTTGTTCTTGCTCGTTTAATTTGAGATTATATTTTTTATTTATATTGTAGATATATTTTTTATATACATATTAAAATATTCATATATGTATTAAAATAGCTTTGCAAGTTTCTCTCGCAATATATACGGCACGAAAACCTCAATTAACACTCGAAAAGAATTCACGTGACAAAAAAATTGATGAATTATTAAATATACATATATATTATAATTCTTCGCATTTGTCGTTTCGTCGTGCGTTTCAGCTGACGGAACTCTTGATAGTGACGTGGTGCTCGTTAATCGTCGCGCGATCAGAAACTGTGGAGACCGAGCAGGAAGAGCTGCTGAGGAGAGCGGCGCAGCAGCTCGAACGATTGGAAGCGTTTCGGAGACCTCCGGAGAATCAAGAGAAACTCGATCCCGCGATATTCATCGGAGAATTGGACAATCCGATCTCTCGAAGTTTGCTGGAGATCTGGAAAACCCCGGCGGATCAGAATCATCTGGATGAGGCGAAGAGCGAAGCGGAGCAAAGCACGCTTTGGGATGAGCTCGAGCCTCTTCCCGAAGAGACGGAGTCTGACGTGACGAAGCAGATCGGCGACGAGAAGCTGATCGGCCTTATCACCGGCGATCCCAAGTACGCCGCGATGATGCAGGAGAGGATAAAGAGAGGCTACAACGCCGGATCGGCCAGTTTACTCACCGGTATCGCGGGTGGATTGATAAGCGGCGTTGCGAGCGCGTCGAGCGCTTCCGCGGCGAAAGCATCGGCGGGTAGCAGCGAGACGTCGTATAAACCGGTATACGCCGAACCTCCGGTGCACACGGTCGAACACACGTATTCGGTAATCAATATTTGAGTGTTTGTTTAAATATCGAGTATAAATTTCCGCAATTTATTCGATCGCGCACGTACGCGCGATAATATTATATAAAATGAATACATTTTGACAATATAAATATATGGATGAATGTTTTTCCAATGTGATAAATTTATTTATAAATCAACGCGGCGCATATATTAACGCTGAATATTTCACACATGCATGACGCAAACGAGATAACAGAAATCAGTAAAGATATGTTACGGAAAATGACGACATAGATTTTATTGTGGCTTTGCGCGAAGCATAAAAGGAGAGAAAACATCGTTTTTCCATAAAATGATGTAAAACATAGAAAAGACTGGATTGATATTCTTATACAGTTAACGGGGAGGAAAAAAAATTGTAAAACGTAACAGAAGAGCGTGGATGTAGATCGACGCGAAGTAGTGCCGCAAAGGAGCGAAATTCTAGCGTCGTGTTTTTCAGTCACCACACGTGGAATATCTTCTCCGTAAATTCTATGCCCTCGATCTTTTTATGGTTGTGTCGCGTTGAGATCTATTTTTCCTTTTTGAGCATCGCGCGAGAAATATACACGCGAACTAAATGATACGGCAATTAAAGTAAATGATACAGCACGAAGTGAAAATCGCCGCGCTGGGCGTTAGACAAGTCATTATGCTAAGTAATGAATGACTGAGCGAAACATTGTCTAGAAAAACGGGAGAAAAGAAAAGCGTTTGAGAAAGAAACAAGAGAACGTATTTAGTTCTGCCACTTTGCAACATATCATTTGTTTTATATTATTGTTTATATTATTATCTTTTATTTTACTACGCAATATAATATTATCTAACATTAACACTGTAACAAGATATTTTCTCATAATTCTTTATTTTATTTTATTTTATTTTATTTAAAACTTTGAAGTATTTCAATTAAGTTTAGCAAAAGCCAATTGATAAAAATTGCATTCTCCGATCGAAACGTTTGCAATCTAAAATAATAAAAAATTAAAATAAACACACAACCAACCTGTGCTTGGACTCCTACTGGCCTATTTCATTTATTTATTTATAACATAATCTAATGCGATAAAACGTAAACCCACATTTTTCAGTACGAAGAGAAACCGTTCGGTCCTTGGGACTTCAAGAAGGCAATTTTCGGCACGCTCGTCCAAGCTCTCAAGGCGATAGGCGGCGGTGTGCTGGCTCTCAAGGGCCAGTTAGTCAAAGGTAGCGGTTATTTGTTGGCGGGGAAGGGCAAAGTCGTCAGCAAAGCCGGCGACTATATTACGTCCTTCGGCAAACAGCTGGCGGCCAGCGCGGTGGTGGAACCGAAACCTTATCCGCCGGAAACTTATTACGATCATCCGCCAGTGCAAGGTATAAAAAATGTGTGACGCGATCTTTGTCGAAAGCAAGAGTTACATCCAAGTTTTCCGCGATTCAGACGCGCGAAGAAACGATCAATTAGAAAGTTATTAGCAAACAAAGTTTTTTTCACACAAAAGGAAAAATTGCTCACATATATATATGTGTGTCGATTAAAAAAATTGCTGATGCGCACTTTACTTTCTACCATACCTGATGTACGCTTATATACTTGTCCACGCCACGTTCTCGACCCATTAGTCGTGGGAAAACCGATCGGAGTTGTAATTTCATACCGAGAACAACAACCTTGTAGAAAGTTGTTTTAGCGAATTGCGCGATTCCGGCTGATTATTTGCAAACCCGGATATTTGCGATAATAACGCGTTCCAGACTCAACGAAGTCGATTACAAGTCCGCTTTTCTCGGATTCATCAAGAAACGATATAACTATCGAATGTTATAATTTGCGAGAAAAACGTTCGGAATTGTGATTAAGAGATCGGGAACTCTGGTTAGCGTATTGCAAAATTGTCGGCCCGCAACTTTTTACTTTATGTAATTAGAGTCTGTTATTTATACATGTGTAATTTACTTAGTCTAGTAATTATATCAATATCCAATTGTGTGACGCCGAACGTAAATTGAACGTCGTATTTTCTTCGATCTGTAATTAACACACATGTCGATACGCTTGTTTAACGCTTGTTTGCAACAATAGGACATAATTCTGACTACCAAGGACCACCGCCAAGTTCCGACGATTATTCCGATTACACTCCACACGAGACGTACGGAGGCGTGCCATCAGATGGTAGGTTTCAATTTCATAGAACAATAATACAATGTGTAAACACAATTGTAACACCGTAAATTTCCTGTATCTTTCGCGCCTTTCTAATTTACTGGCAATTAATACGAGGTAGCATTATCTTGATGAACGCAATTGTTCTCATCTAATATTTCCGGCGATGGAAAGATTAGACGAGGAAAGATCAGCTTTTGCGAAGCGAGGAAAAATCTTTATATTTCTCTCTTCGAATTTTCCCCGAACGATTGAACACGCGAGAGTCTTCCCAGTCTCGGTTTTTTTTTTTTTTTTTTGTAGCAATGATGCGAAGACTAAATGTCGCTTTCACGAATAGAATTGCTAATAAAGAGTTAATATATTTAAAAAAACCACCGGTCTTCTTGATTGAAGTTTTTCGACACTTTCGACAATTTTCTTTGCTTAAAATTCGTTTCCGATTTTCTCCTTCGTGTCGCATGTCGTCATCGCTGAAAAACACGCGGTGAACGTTATACCACAATCTCTTTCTCTCCGGAACAACTTCTCTCGTCTCACAATCCCGAATGTCCGCTCACACGTACGCAAACACACGATCTCTTTCACTTTCTCCGTTGCTTACTCGCGAGCAGTTGTAATGGAGCCTGTTTTGTATGTTTGACATACTTTTTTTTGAACTTTATTCAAAATATATGTGTATGTGTGTATATGTGTATCTTTCGGCGCTGATATGTGTAAAAAAAAAATATATATATATCGCACACAATTTCTCTTTCGTAAAAAAAAATATTTACGATGACATTTGTGTGTTACTTGTATGTTTGTCTCAAAAACATTCTCTCTGAACATTTGTGACAATCGCAAATTACAAAAAAATTAATTTATGTTTATCACCGTGTCTCTCACACAAAAATTCACTTCTTTGGAAAATTAGTCTGACACACACCGCACTAATTGTTTGTCGTGACGGATCCTTGTGATAATTTCCTGCGGATATGTTGTGAGTGTCCGCACGTTTTATTGAATCCAGAATTGGATCGTGTTGCTCTTCACAATCGGGCGCTTGTTCTCGACCGACGCGGTGCAATACCTCCTCGGGCACACAACGACCACACTACCTACTCGCAACACAACGTGCTAATCAGCTCTGACTAGGTATCTGTTTGTTACACAAATTTCCAACTCGACTAACGAACTTGTACTTAACACTTCAAACGCACCGAGTAAACTTGCCCGACCGGACTGACAGACGTCACGTTCACAGACAGCAATCGAGGCGGCCTGCTGATCGTGACGCCGACGAAATCTGACCTGGACGAGCACAACGATCAACACACGAACGTAGTGGCGCAAGACGCACCGGCAAAGTTCGAGGAGAATTTCGCCGGGCCGACCAAGAGCTCCGTCATCAATAATCTTCTGAGCAGCGTGCCGAAGGGCAGCAGTTCCAAGGATCAGACCGTCGTCAGTCAAAACAACGGCAATGTGAATACTTACTCCCCCATCCAACAGCAGTATCCGACTTCGACTTACGGTACTCCGGATCATTACATTACGAATCAGGACAGACCGGCGCAGAATTACAACAACGAGCCTCAGGACTACGCGCAGAATTACAACAACGAGCCTCAGAACTACGCGCAGAATTACAACAACGAGCCTCAGGATTACGCGCAGAATTACAACAACGAGCTTCAAGACTACGCGCAGAATTACAACAACGAGCTTCAAGACTACGCGCAGAATTACCCGGCCGCTCAGAACAACGCGTATCTACCGCCTTACACTACCTTGTCGCAACATCACTTTCCGAACTTCGACAGTCTCAAGCTGACCGTTCAACCGAACGTAGAATATCCGCCTTTGAAACAGCTCGACTATCCGTTGAATCCGAACCCGCTCGTCTTGAACCCGCCCAAGCTGTCGCACGAGGACGACGGCGGCGGCGCGTCGGTGTACGCGAGTCTGAACATAGACACCAAGCCGCAGATCGCGCCCTTGAAAATATCCCTTCTGGGAGATCATCCCAATGCTCTTCACCTGCCCAAGTTGCAGCCACACGTGGACTTCCACGGGCAGTCCCAATTAGCGAATCCTCTTCACGGTAGCTTGAGCGGTCCCTTGAGGATACCGTTCCTGAATCCGATGCCGACAGCCTATCATTGGCACAGTCAAGGGTCGCTTGTGCCGTCGCCTTTTACCGCGCTGGATCACTATCGTAAGAGGAACGTTCTTCAGAAGAGACAGGCGATCGCCAAACGACTCGCGCGTTACTCGTCGTTGCAGAGGCTCCAACAGCTCTTGTAAAAAAAATAACAAGTCGGGTGAGATAATACGTTGACACGATTACACAAAAAGCAAGTAATTTCGCGATAATCGCCGTGACGACTTTGTCTCGACTTGATCGCGATCAGAAAGCGCGAATTGTCTGGTGGAACAATACGAATGTTTTTTTTTAGGATGTTACGTCTCTACGTTAGACGTAAGAATATAGAAATGAGGGGAAGAAATGCAAAATCACACGCCACATTACTGAATTGCTATCTCTATACATAAGTAAAAAATATTAAGTAAGTTTATACTTTAAAAAAAATTTATATATTGTTTATTTATCTTTATTTTTAGAAGAGAGAGAGAACATTGTTGTTTTTTAGTGTTTACCTCTTTATTTTACACCGAAGGTAAAGAGACAATATATCGGCCGTCATCTCCCGTTTTATTTGTTACATGCTCCAAATATATCAACGTAATCTTTAATAGGCGCGCACGCGTGTTTTTTTTTCTGTTGCAGTGGTTTACGCGGTAGCGTATTATCCACGTTCGGTCGGACGCAGGTACGGATACAGATCGTCGCCGTACGCTTACATCCTTAGGAGGCGATAAGGATTGTTGTTTCCCAGCGATCGCGCAACGAGAGAAGGGAGAAGAAGCAAGGAAGAAGGAAGTAACGAAGAAATCAAATCTACAAAAGATTCGACATCTTAATAATAACAAGATGCGAGAGGAGAGGAGAACAATCGCATCTCTGGAGATAATAGAATTACGTGAAATGCGCGCGCGGTGTTGACGACACAAAAGTTGGATGTCGCGCAGATTATATCGGATGCTTGGAAAATTTTCGAGAGCGAACGTGTTTCTGTTGAACGAACAAAAAACTCGAAGTTATTTGTTGCGTTTTTACTCTGTACATATCTCGATTTGCTCACAGAAACGAGAATTATCAATGAGAATTCTGGAAGCAAATCGATGTAAATTAATTTCGTTAAATCACGTACAGGATGAATGATCACATGTTGCAATTACAATTTAACTTGTGATAAAATATTTCTGAAATGCGTTTAAATCCTAGACGTCAAAATAAAATGTGAGCCCCTTCCCTCTCCTTCCAATGAGGGAAACTCACGGCCATGAGGATGGTTTTAATATGTTATGTATAATGTTATGTAATAGTTTAAATTATATAATAAATGTGAGAAATTGTTTTTATAATAAAAAAAAACGCTCAACTTCCGTGAAAGATTTACTTTCCGTAAAATAATACCTATTATTTTTTTACAAATTGATCAAATGATTTTTTTAATACAAATTGATCAAACTATGAAAACTAACTCTAAACTTTCTCTTAAATATTGAAGTTTGCTGTGTATGTACACGAAGAGATAGTACCTAACTTTATTTAACATAATCTTGAAAAGAGAAAATGTTCGAATAGAGGAAAAAAATTGACCTGTTCTACTGAAAACAAATGAGTCAAATTGCGTTATTTAAAGAAGATATTAACAACACTATTATTTTAGTATTTTAAAAATATTAAAAAATAGTCTTGTAAGTATAATCTAGAGGTTTTTGGTTTTTCTTCTTTTACGCGAACATGTGACTTGTCAAATTTATGGTAAGCGTGTGCTTCTTGGCAGATCTTCGTCGGCAACTATGTTTTACGACTTTGCCAATCCTCAATCCTCGCGTTAATTCCTCAGGAAACCAGAGAGGTCTCTCTCTGTTACATATATTAAAGATTCTAACCTATTTTACTAAGAAGTGTCAATTCAGAGATGGAAATTGGGCTCGCAAAAATCGCTCTGACGGGTAACGTACACATCAAAAAGACCACATTAAAAAAAAAAAGAACAATTCACAGTCAGATGCGCAGTGGATCAAACAAGTTTTAGCTAAATCGTAAGAAAGCTCAATTTAAGAAAAACTTATTGCGTTGTCTTTTCTTCTAATTCAGTGAAGAATAATTAAGGTAAGTACAGTGACAGTTGTATTATAAATATCATTATTGTCAAGTTTATTTAAATACGTAAATTGCAAATCAATGTTTTTTGTTACTTTTTTCACTTGTATCTTATAAAACAAATATGCTTGTAAGTTCTTTTTTCATGTAAAACGTTTATATTATGTATGAATAATTTTTTAATTACAGCACAATGGGAGAACGAAAGGGAACAAATTTGTACTATCCACCGGACTATGATCCTCGTGTCGGTGGTCTCAATAAGTTTATGGGCACTCACGCGTTACGTGAGCGAGCCCGTAAACTTCACATGGGTATTTTGATCATACGATTTGAAATGCCCTACAATATATGGTGCAATGGATGCGGAAACCACATTGGTATGGGAGTGCGTTACAATGCGGAGAAGAAGAAAATTGGAATGTATTACAGCACACCGCTCTATCAGTTTCGCATGAAGTGTCATCTGTGTGACAATCACTTTGAGATAAAAACTGATCCTGCAGTAAGCACTTTCGATGATAATAATCAAGATTTGAGAAACACTGTGATTTCCAGTTGCTCCAAAGTATTTTGTATTGTTTTCAGAATCTCGACTACGTCATAGTAAGTGGCGCGACGCGTCAAGAAAATCGATGGGATCCTAAACAAAATGAACAAATAGTACCTGAGACGAAAGAAGTATCGCACAGATTATATGACGATGCTATGTACAAATTGGAGCATGGCGTAGAAGATAAAAGTGTGGCCAAATCTCGAGATTCAGCATTGGAAAGTGCAATAGCTTTAAATGAAAGTATATGGAAAGATGACTACAATTCCAATTGTGCAGTGAGAGCGTTATTTCGGGTATAATAATCGAATTTATTTCTTAATTGTATAATTTTCTTATTTTGTAATTATACAATATCTAGTTACTAATAATAAATTTGCTCAAATTATAGGAGAAGAAAAAGGAACTCCAGAAGAAGCAGTCGGAAAATCATGCGTTTTTAAAAAAGACTGGGTTAGATATTGATCTGGTCAATGAAAACGAGGATGACATCAAATTAGCTAAATTACTTACTCATAGAAAAGGTAATAGCATTTATTTATTAATCACTCAAGACTAAACTTCATATTATATAAATTATATACAATATTTATAAAAACATTTTTCTTATAGACCCAAAGAAAAAGGGAAGTGAATTGAAACGATTAGTCTCGATTGTGAGATTTAAAAATAATAAAAAACGAATATCTTCTTCTTCGAATAACTTATTAAAGATACGAAGTCAAGAATCACCGAAAGTACAGGAAATAACAGATACCGCGACCACTTCAAAAGTCAGTAATAGTTCGACCACATCTCTGGTTAACTATGATAGCTCTAGTAACGAGAGCGATAGTTAGTGTTTTAGATTTATTATTTATATATCTGTTAAGCATTTTTATGTATATTTACTAATAAAGTGAGATATCAAAGTTTCTAAACGCAATTACCAGGAATAACAAAATGTTGTAAACATATCAATTTGCAAGATTTTCATAAAAATATATTTCTGAAGAATTTGATATCGTGTTATCATAATTTCGATTAAATTACAACTGGAAGAATATCTTACTTCGAAAAGCAAAAACCATTATTACATTACACAGATTTTTCTAAATTCACGATATATATACATGATATAATTAACTCATATGATGTCTTAGATTGTAACGTATATTCCTACAAGTACATAACAGAGAATAAAGTCTTTTAATTATTGAAGAAATTATTTTTTTACATATCAAAGTTTACAAAGAATAGATTCATTGTTTTATATATATATATATCATTTTAATTCATACCTAAGTATCGATAGTAGGTTGCTGCTCGACAACTACTGTTGTAGTTTGCTGTGGCAGTTTTCTCTTCACCACATGAATCTTCTTATTAGAGAGACATATAACGTAGCAATGATCTTTATACTTAATCGAGATTTTGTCAAAAGATTCATGCGAAGGAAATGCTCTGGGATCGACATTATTTGTCAATCTAACCAATTTGCTAATTATATTTGCCACTCTTTCGTCATTCTCTAACTCCCCTCCAGACTGCAATATAAAGGATGCTTCATTTGTTGTTACAAAATAAGAAGACATTGTAATAACCTAGTAGTTCTTTTTTACCGTTAATACAGCACCATCTTCTGTTAAAACCAAATATCCAGTTTGATCAGGAATACGCTCCAGTGCCAACATTTTCTACAAACAATTAATTTATGTAGCACGTAATGGCTAGTCAAGATAATTAATACAAAATGGAGGAAAATAATTACGATCTATAGGGTTAGGTTATATGTGTAACAGTTACAAAAATGATACATACAAAAGAATATAAAATAACACAATAACAAAAAGTAAAAACATATGGAAGACACACTTAAAAGTTGTTACTGCTAAATATTGCTAAACTGCATGTTAATAAAAATGAAAGAATTTGTAAGAAACTATTTGTTCAAAGATAATTATAAACACTTTGCTTATATTGCAATTGTTCTAATTATTTTTGACATTTGTCTGGTTCTAACCTAGACAACGAAAATAAACAATGGCAAGTAAAATAGAAAATCGCTCTCTCTTACGTTTGATGATATTGCCAATAGACGGCAAAATGTCATGCATACAACAGCTCAAGTTAAATCACGCTCTTTGGCAACAAGATAATAGGTATAACACCGCGACTTTTAATTCACAGGAGAATCCTTTACAAGCGCAACACCAATCGGCAAATATTGCCGTATACTACCGCCCTCTCTTTCAGTCAATTGCGATATTTCGAGAATCGCAAATCGATATATTTCGAATGTAGCATACGTCAGTATAGAACGCGCTCACGTAACGAGTAGTCGTCTTGTAGTTTTGTCGTAATTGTAGCGTCTAAAAGTGAGTGTTTCTCGTGTCCGAAAAGTTATCGCGAGTGTTTTACAAGAACCGAGTGATGCAACAAGTATTAGCTGTAACGCATGTTAGTTTTTTGTTGTTATTTCGGTTTCATCTAATGGTTAGGTCATGACCAGATGTTATGATCCCGATTCAATAACAAAGCCGTACTGCTTTGAAGAAGCAGCTTTCTTAACAGTTAGATTTTATTTTTCTTGATCATTAATTATCGTTTTTATGTATATACACACATAGAGATGAGAAGGGATGGCGCGCAGGGCAATCGCGCCGAACGACACGCTTGCGCACCGCCAGTGGTTCTCCGCGGGCGCGACACGATCACGGACCTTTACGTCGTCATTCGTCGCTCGCCTCTCGAGCGCGCTTGTCGATGTTTCGGACGTAAAGGGCGCCGTACCTCTTTCGCGCGCCGCGAAACCACGTGGTACTGGCGCGCCGAATCACATTCGATTCTCGATCGGCGTTTCGAGAGTGGCGCAAACTTCCGCGTGCTGTCGATCATCGCGTTCTTGATCAGCCCGCGGCTCGGTTTCCCACGAAGAAACGGGTGACAAACGCGCGAACAATCAGTCGAGTTTGATACTCGAGTGCGATTTCTCGAGGCGGTGACATGCCGGTGAGGAGCAGCTATTGATTCCCCCCCCCTCCCCCCGTTCAAAAAAAAAGTGCATGCCAGTGATATGTCCAGGAGGAAGCAGGCGAAGCCACGATCTCTCAAACGTAAGTTGTAGTCAACGCTACATTCTTGCGCAATTTTCTGATGCGAATGTTCTCGGTTATTGGTTATTTTTTAAAAAAACTTTGCTAACTTTGTTAACAATAACAGTAAAAAAAAAAATCGGAAATAGTAGTAATAGATAATTTTGTAAATGAGTAGGTTTATGTTAACTAAAAAATTGTCAAGCATTTCTGTTTTTACGAGAGAATTCGACGTATTTTATTTTTTTTTTATTTATACTCATAGAAAGTAGTGTTTTGACGTATTAAAATATTTCTATGTTGTTTTTAACATAAAACTTTTAAACCTTTGAAATAAAAGCGAAGTAACAGAGAAAAAGCGTATATTTGTACAAATATTTCTGCAGTTTTCTAGCGTCAACGTGTCGGAGACGTTGTATGTGTGAGTACGTGTGATCGTTAATCATGACACTGTACAGTTTCACATTTTTCTTTCACACATTAACGGCATATTGTGACGAGATTATCGGTCTATCTCATTTTACACCATTGGGGCGTAATATATATTCATCACACACGAGGTAGCTATTTCGATTGGATTCGTTTGTTGAATGCCGAAGATTTATTACAAAACGCGAAACGTTCGAGTTTTAAAAGTGTTATTTGTCTCGCAAAGAGACACACTTCTGGGTTCGTAAAAAACAAACGATCTTGATAAACATTGTCCCGTGTTGAATATTTGTTTTGATTTGCAATATCACGCGGAGTCTTTTTGCTGCGTATGGACACGTTTTTGGAAAACGAGAAAGCTTTTGCGCGCGATAAACACGAAGAGGAAAAACAAACAAAAATTCGAGCGCGACGCGAGCACGTAGATTTGCCCGTCCCTAGGTGACGACGGTTTTACGAGATTAAGGATCATGAGCTCTCGCATTTGTGTCGCAAAGACACGCGAATAATAGCAAAGTTCCTCGCAAGATGTTCGTCCGTGTGAGCGCGTCTTTGTGAAAGGTGAAAAAGAAGTTGGGCTAAAAGGGTGCTTCGCAAAAACTTTCCGACACGTGCAACCGTAGTCCGACATAAAAGTAATGTACGATATGAGTGGCAAAAGCCACCCATTGTTACAGAAACTACGCCGTAACATTACGGTAATTAAGAACGACTGAATTATCCGTTCCCCTAACTTTAAAATGAAACTTTTTTGCATTTTAATGATAATACGTTACATTGATCTTGTCTTCCTCGACGCTTTAATACAGGTTGAATCACGATTCGTAATACGCTTGAAACGAGAATTAGTGTGAAAATGAGTTGAAATGTGAAATAAACCTTTCTCGCGCGTTAAACTTTATTTTCAGAAAACATGAAGTAAAATTATCAATTACGCATGTACAATTATATATATATAAAATTTACTAATTAAATTAATATAAATCTTATATAAATTTTATTTTTATCTCCAAACTTGGAGCGACCTATTGCAGTTTGTTTGTGCACTTCCGGTGGTTCGGAATCCACCTAAAATTGTAGTCTTTTATTACACACTACTAATTCGCACAAGAATGTAACAGAAAAAGAGATTAAAAGGTTTTTTAGCTATAATATCAATGTATGATGAACTTCGCGAATTTTGAAAAACATGATTACAACAAATGTCTGCATTTATATTATTACTTTTTTTATACTGTGATTTACGAAAACATCCTGAAATATACAACAGAATGTGAGAAAGAGATGCATATACACATGTATACATATTACCTATTTACTTAAGTTTGCGAAAAGTCTTTGCGAGTTTTTCACTTAATGATATCAATTATCGAATAACACAACGCGTGCGTCAATTCATCGTGATGAATAGCGAGGAACAATAAACAGACAGAACAGTGGAAACTACCGGGTGACTTCTGTTCCATCGCATACGAGGGCGTTGGATTGTCGGAGCAAGTCGAAAGCATACGCGAACGCAACCGGATAACCGAAATACAGTTGCCACAGAGAATAGTAGACAGAGGAAGCGAAAAGAGGGGGAGAGAGAGACTGCGCGATGAATGAGAGAAAGAGGCGAATCGTAAATGCAGAATAAACAGAGAAGCCGAGAGAAATGCAGAGAGCGAGACGAATAGACGTAGAAAGGGAAACAACGGAAGGGAGATGCGCGTAATTCGGAATAAAAGAGAAAGAGAGAGAGAGAGAGAGAGAAGTGAGGACTGAGGACTGAGGACTGATCAAACGCGGAGGGTGAAAGGAGGAACGCTTTACCGTGAACCGGAGGATGAAAAGAGAGAGATGAAGAGAAAGAGAGAGAGAGAGAGAGAAGGAACAGAGGTGAACTGTTTGAAACAGAAAGAGAGGCAATAAGTGCTACCGGATAGATAGAGAGGAAGAGGGAGAGGCAGAGTCAGTAGTCAGCCAGGATGGAATTAGGTAGAAGCCCGTGGGAGACCAGCTCTCGTCCCTGGGGAATCCTCGGCCTCTGTAATCACCAGTTCGCCTATCCTATCCAATTCTGGTCGCACACCTCTCTCGTCCTACATCTCCTTTCGCGCGCGCATCTTCTCTCTCCTTGCTTTCCTATCTCTCTCTTTTTCTCTGCGCTGCTTTCCGCCGTCATTTTTTTTTCTCCTTTCCCTTTGAGCCTTCTTCTTCTTCTTCTTCAAGTTTTCCTCCGTTTCATTTCTTTCCTGCTCTCTCAGTGTTTTTTCACACTTTCTTCAAAACTTGGCCTTGTCGCGGAAGATCTTTAATCTTCGGATAATGAATAAGGAAGTTTGAAATTAATTGAAATGCGTCGAGTTCATTAATACGTTCAAGACTTTGGTCAGTCTCGAGAAAACACCTCGAAAAATAAATTTTCACAGCCCGTGAAAGTTCTCTGCGAACTCGTGATAGCTGTGCACATATACATAGGTGTCACACGTACATACATATAGCGCGCGAGCCTTTTCTCTCTTTGAAATTGCGACCCTGCGCTGCAGTATCATTTCTCGTTTGTCGACGAAATTGACGATTCGAGCAAAAACGAAAGTTTCGCGTTATTCGTTCGTTTCGAAACGGGCTTCCGTTCCGCGGGTAGCCCCACAGCCGCATCCGGGATTCCAATAGCGAGCGTAAAAGGCACTTGACTGCCGAAATATCGGCGTTGGTAGTTGATGAGGAGAGAGAGCGTCGTTTCGCGAATCGCTATTTAGATAGGAATGGAGTAGGTAGGTAGTCGCCCACGTACCGCAATTTTATCGTCTCTCGAAATATTTTTTTCTACCAACGATCGTTATAAATAATAAAAAACAAAAATTATAGTTTATATATATACATAAATATATTTCTCGAGCTAGGAATAAAATTTCACAATTTAATTTTTTGTGTGAGACCGAGTTTTCCGTTCTCAATTTTAACACGATATTGCGACAATGCTATTTATATATGAAGCTGAGCTGCATTGTGTGTATTTATATATTAACAATAAAAATACTAATTTAAAAGTCTGTAACAAAAACTAATCTGACACATATCGCCCGGTTATAATTTCACGGCGAATAAACTGTTGTCTTTCGTTCTTTTTTTTTGCTTTTTTTTTATCGGATCAAGCCGACTGCCATCGCGCGGTCGGAACGTCACGGGCCAGTGGTTAGCCACGAAATAGCAAACCGAACCGATAGTATTGCCAGCGTAGTGATATAGGGTGTTGCTAATTAATGCACGATAATGAACCCGCGCGCGACCGAAGCCGTATTAATGGATTCCAATGCCCCCGTCATAACGTGGACAACCGGTAGGTAGCAGTTGAACGGAGGATAATTGCGTTAATGGGAATATATCGGCGTACACACATCGACAGGTTTTGGGTTAGGTTACCTCCGACTTGCATTGTAAACATTTTTCAAAAATCAAAAATAGATGAAGTATACGAATGATGACAGTTGAATCCCTCTTAAAATCAAATATCAAAAATTAATGCGATCACGTTAATAAAGTTCTTTCTCGAATTTTACATACGTATATATTTATTGTTAAATAAATTCTGGACTCTTGTGATTTTTCTTACGTACTCTATTCTTACACTAGTTTGAGATAGGAATGTGTCATAGAAGAAAATTAACGAAAACCGTACATTGATCGCGGAATGCACTTTGTACGCCGCTCTGTCGTCGCTCAAGTCCGCGCGAAACGCACGCGCGGAGATTGATCATTAGAGAAATCTTAATTTATCAGTTCGCGCGCGATGTGTTATGGTCAAATAATGCGACAGCTACATTATGTATCGTATGTAAATCTGTTTGCCCGCGTGCATATGCATTTCTAGCGGCAAGTAGTGAAGGAACGACTAAATATTCTCGATGTATAAGCGCATTATAATTGGTGAGTAGGACGCAATGACCTGAATCATGTGCATTATGCCTCAGGAACGTGATTGTAATTTGTGCGTGCTCGCATAAATGCATAATTATCGTCCCGGAATTAATTTACACGCGCAGAAATGATTAACGATCCGGAGCCGGAGCGGTTGCCTTATCGATGGTTATTATTCCTCTCCTTTTCCTACGTTTAAACATCAAGGGGAGGCCACAATGCGATATTGCTTGCCATTAAAATGCAAAATTCTCTCTCATAAACGGACTTTATAACACTGTTGGCAAAATTATTATGTCAAAGATTACGACAATTATGATAACAGATATATACGCTATTAATTGGCAGTCATTTCCCCTTGCCTCTGGCAGCATCAACGAAATGCACGAAATTGCGCTCCTTGCGCACGTTACGTTTATCGATAACGAAAACACTTCGCTCACATGCTATTTTCTTCCGGGCGCAGTGATAGCAGCTGACTAATACGCGACAGACGGCTGCGTTGCTTCGGTACAACAATGTAAATTTCCAGCTTAGCGTTTTAAGCCGCTTAATCGTGGCTCCTCTAAAACTTAAGCCGCTATTAGTTTTTGCAGTGACAGCACTAAGTCCACGCCGGCGGTCATAATCGTTATAACGCGCCCGCTAACTCGGATTAAGTTATCGGCCTCTCGTTAAATTATTGTTCACGGAAGAACCACGTGGTGGATCCTAGACACACAATTGCGTCTATTAAAATTTTCAAAATTAGTTTCAATGAACAATTTTTTTTATTTTTTTTTATTTTACGCATTTCTGTAAACGGGAGAAATATTTTAATCGCAGAAAGGCGCGTATCGATGTTTTAAATTACACGACGGAATCTCCGAAGAAGTTGGAGATTGTTTGCCGTGCGCGCGAATATTCATTGCGATGCCTGCAGCATCCGACGACAAGGTTAGATCGTCCGTACGGAATTAGAAGACGGGAGATGAAGTTGGCGAACTTCGGAAGAGCGCGCGTCCGCGTGCGCGCGCGCCCCTTTCTTAATAACGCAGGGAAGGCTGCGTATCTCCGCAGTAAGGAGAGCAACGTTACAAAAGACATACTCGAGGACGCGCATTCCCGTGACGCGGCGGTATTCCTTTGAGAAGCGACCACCCGTTGACAAGTCCGCAAACTCGGCTTCGCTTTTGTGGCGATACGCCGCGCGCGCGTCGTGCAACGTCGATTTAAGAAATTCTCTTTTCCAGTATGCATATTCTTTTGCATAGGATTCTTACACAAAAGGTTTCCGAGATCGCTTACAAACAAGTGACAGACACACACATTTTTCCGTCTGTAAATATAATCTCTAGAAAACAATCAATGGGAATAAAATCGCGAAAATTTATTCTCCAATGAAAATTATAATATCTGACAAAGTAATTAAAAAAGTTGTTACGGGTAAGACGAATACTTATGTGATTAATTATTGCGGAAGGATGTAATATAGAATCACACACACACAGAATATCTTTCGTTATATTCATCTCGGAAACCGGGGAATTACGAGAGATCAATCCGATAAACGCGAAATTGCGTAATACAGCTTGGCGCCGCGAGAGTCAGCGTGACAGGCACCAAAGGCCCTTTGCAATATTCCCGGGTCCTCTTCAAGAGGCAGGTGCCTCGTTGACGACGCCGGGGCTCGGCAGCGCCGTCGCCAGCGGATGTTCGCGTCCCACGGGAGTCTGAGTCCACGTCAGAGCTACCCTGGGTACGCGGGTTCCCTCGGGAATCTCCTCGACTTCCCTCTCGGCAATCCTCCCTTACCCTCTCGACCACCCGCCGCAGCAGCAGCTCTTTCCAATGGCGGCGGCGGCGGCGGCAGCGGCTGTCTGCTTGCTCGCCTGCCTGCCTGCCTGCCTGCCTGTCACGGACTCCAAGACGTACGGCGGCTGCAACACGGCGGATAGAGATATCACGCGCGGCTCGGATGTAACCCGCAGGGCGCTCCTTTATTCAACCCGTATCGATTAATGACTCGCGGTCCCCTCGCGGACTTCCGCGAGAGGATCGACGCGTCCCGCGGGACGCGTCCTGACGCGCGTCCTCTACGAAAGGGTTACCAGCCCACGACCCTTGACAAAAGTGATTAAATCTACTCGGGTTAACTCGTTTAGAGAGATAACGTCCGTTTCTTTCGTGGATCGATATTTTTAACCCAGATTATCGATAATGTGGACTAATTAAATTTATTTTTTGCGAATTACTATATATATATATTTATATCGTTGGTGTCGCAGACATTATATTTTATATTTTTATTTCGAATATTTGAATTCTTTATATTGAAAACAGTAACAATTTTGTCTTCTAGATAAATTTAAAAAATATCGAAAAATCGTGTATCGCAATTTTTGTGTTTGTATATTCTTCATCCTTTTAATGACACGACGCGCGACGAAATAGACATTCAACGCGTATTGAAGAGTAGCGTATAAGGAGCCTGTACCAACAAAGGCGATTCAACGAAACTGCCGGAGATTCTTAGAAATCAAGATAAAGCGTTATTATTTGGAGAAGATGGCGAGAGAGAGAGAGAGAGAGATACTTCTACCGCGGAAAACATTATCGAGAGACGCGGGGCATCGTGACTCGAATGATCCTCCTAGAACGGGTTAAGCCGCAATATGCAGTTATCTTGCCCTGCATGCATGCCGAAGCTATAATAACACATCCGTTTAACGTTAGCCGCGGAGTCGGGGGGGAGGGAGGAAGGAGGGATACCGAGATTGCAACCTGTATTTTCGAGAGTTTACCTCCCTCCCCTTCTTCGTTGCCGCCTCGTGCGCGGCCACCTTCGTCGATCTTCTCTCCCGGACCATCTTGAGAATGGCGTCGTCTAGGCCAGATCGTAGTACGTGGCTCGTTGCGAAACGATGTATAACGCGCGTTATAGGCACCCGGTTATACGTGCGGGAAGGGTGCACACCCTTCTACTCACCCGACATAGCCGAATCCACCCTACGCCTTTACGATTATTGTCAGGACCGGCTCGTCTTACCGTCAAATTGTTTACGGTGTTTTACGGTAAATTGAATCCGTCGCCCGGTCGTGCGTATCGCGAGTTCAGAGTCCGCGGCTTCTATCAATTAAAGAATCTTTCGATACAACTAATATATATTTTTAATCGCTAAAATAAATCGCGAGAAAAAAAAACGGAAGTGAAGGTAACGGAGTTTAAGAAAGACGTTGCTTTTTCAAAATAACGTCGTTTTGTATCGTCGAATTTCTTTTAGTTTGCAAAACCGTTCGTACGAATTTCTTGCACCGCGGTCTTGCACACTCGGATATTAATTTGCCGGACCCGCACGTATCGTTGCGGAGATCCAGAGGCAATTAACGAATCGACCGGAACTCGCCGAAAGTCCTCGGTTACACGATGATGGATGAACCATTAACCGCCACTGCGGTATCACGGTAACGTGAAGCGCGACTCGGTGCGAGACACGCCTGACAGCTGACAGGGTTCGGAGGGCGCCAAGATATATACGATCGAAGGATGCCTCCGCACCGTGTCGTGTCTTCTGGAATATTTAAGTCCCGCCGCCCTGTCTGTAGATTTGACGCGCTCGTTGTTCCTCATCCGACACCGAACTCGCGTTCAAGACAATGTTTCAAATCGCGGTTAGATGAAAATTAAAACGCGCGAAACTTTGGATAATTTTTCTCGATATGTAACGCTATATAATTTTTTTAGAAAATAGTTTGTTATGACGTTTATGAAACTCGCATTTTTATTGTCGAAACAAATTTAATTAGTTATTTATTTTAGAAAAAAATGAGAGAGAAGGAGAGGAAAAGGGGGAGAAATGGCAAACTTTATATTTATCCTCATCGTTCTCCCCGCGCGATTCGCATTCGAGCAAATCACTCTCGGCAATTAGCGGGAAAAGTTCGCGTGTTCGCTTTGTTAGTTTAATCAGCCGTTAACGGTTACGAATGCCTTCGTTCGGCTAAAAGCTTCGACGAAGGCGTTCGCAAACGGGAAGCGGGACACGGACGTGTATCCAGTTTTGACACCTTCTAAAACTCGGCGCAATCGTCAAAGTGGCAAGTTTGCGGGGTAAACTCGCTCACTCGCCGCGACAACGAGGAGGGGAGAAGCGAATCGCCGCGAAAGGAACGAGGTGATGCCGGTGGGTCGGAACCACCACATGCAAAATAACAAACGACCTGTTGGCTACGCGAACGGGGGTGTAATTTTTTAAGTTTAATTCTGCGGTCCCACGTGACAAACGGGTGGCAGCGCCGCCGCCGCCATTCTGTGCCGCGCCCGCCGGTCGGATATATTTTACGGCGAAAAAACACACACACACAGCAGCGTCGTTTTTTTTAATGATATACCGCAAAATAGTTTTTCAACCAGATAGCGCTGGTATGTATAATTTTTACAAGAGCGCGCTTGAAACGAAAATTATGCAGTGGCGGAGTTGATAAACCTTTATTTTTCCGCGGCGAGATTTGAAAGAAACATGTGTCTCCACATTTGTGTTGTTTTCATATAGATATATATTTTCATATTATATGTGTGTGCGTCAGACTGCTGTGTGTAGATTCCAGCTCTTTACCTGGTGGATATGCAAATGTAATAGAATTAACGTTGGTTTCTCTCTCTCTCTCTTTCTCTATGCAGGGGACGAAGAGTGGGACGACGGCAACGAGCAGAATGTCCTGGAGTCGGCCGAACAGGATAACGAAACGACAGCGATTAAGCGTGAGTGTTATTTGTTAGACTGCCAGCTCTCTCATGGACTTTTCTTTAGTATTTACGTACAACAGGTGGTAGCGTTTGCGCTACGGTGAATCATGCGGGTTAAATAGATAAGACACATTGTTTTTTTTTTTTACATTTTGCATAGCAACATATTCATAAAATTGACAAACGCGAGAGCTTGACCTGAATTCTTTTTTTTTTGTTTTGTTTTGTTTTGTGCAGGACTTCCAGAGTTTACCTCTCGCACTTGCCGAATAAATAGGTTAATAGCACACAAGAGCGTTAATAATATTAAATGTATATAGTAATTTTTTCCCCTCCCCATAACAATTTAAATATTAATTGTATCGAAAACAAATTCCCGCGTGACCGGGGAATATAAATGTCGGTTGTTTATATTTCAGAGGACGACGAGGAGGAGGAGGAGGAGGAGGAACTGCAGCGGGCGTTCAGCCGTCAGTCAGAAGGTAGGAAATATTAATTTTTCATCGCTTGCGAGAGTCGTAATATCTCTTGTTGGGAGCATTTGCATAATTTCTTAAGCATCCGGCTTGAAATCGGAAATATTTTTCGTTCCATACCTGGCACACGTAACGCGCACGAAGATTTTTTTTTTTTTTCCCTAATCGAAGTACAAGTAAAATCGATTTTGTTTTGCGCGCGCGCGCGCGCACGATGAGAACCGCGTTTGAAGTTGCGCACAACAAGTCTCCTTTGCGTAACAATACGAAGAAATTGCGAGAGAAAGAGAGAGTCGCTCGGTGCATTCAGGTACATTACTCGAATTGCCCTACGGGCACGCAACAATGCGCCGAGATGCATCGTCATTGTTCGAAGGTGTTCAAGAAGCGCGATCCCGCCATAAATCCCATGAATATGGGATTCCTTGGCCCCCGGAGAACGTCGTCGGGAGGAGAGACACGCCACCGGTAGAGCTGTCCCAAGCAACCGAGAGCATCGAACAATGCTGCATCGCGCATTTTTCGCCCCTTTCCCCGTGCATGCGCGCGCGCATGATGAGGCGCACGGTGTTTTTGTCGACGAAACGACAGAATTTTAATCCCTCGTTTAATGGCGCACACGCAGCTTGTGCGAGCGAACACACGAACGTGTTTGATTATTTTATATCGCGACGTTATATTTCATCGTCATATATTCGAAATCAATACAAAATGAAACATTTGCGTCGCACGGCGACATGTGTTTCACGCGAATATAAATTATTTAAGCACATTTATTACATAAACATTACGAAACCCCCTTTGCAACGTAATCCGCGAAACATATTAAGTAGCATTTTAAATTTCGCTGTTAATTCATACATTTGTCTCTGGTTTACGTACTTCAATTAAATGTTGTCGCCAAATCGGACCGATTTGCGCTTTTGAAACATTTGTTGAATTCGTTTCGATCATTTAACGTTATCAAAACGTGTAAATATGAATTTTTCAATTCTCGCCAATGGAATAGCCAACGAAACATATTAACCGCGAATAGTATCTCCCCGGCGACGTCTACTTTTCGTTTCTTCCGCAGTCTCCGAACGGTTTCCTCTTCCTCCTTTCCTTCTCCACTCCCCCCTCTCTTTTGCTCTGAAACTATTTTTGCTCTAAGTAAAATTTCCGCGTCCCCTGCGGTGTGCGCGGGAGCGGCGTGTGCCCTGCGGTGCCGCCCTTTTTACGTAACTGGCGAAACTGTCTCGAAAGATTCGTACCTTTCCCAAGTATCCAGCAGTTTTCCTCCCCGAGGAGGCCCGGGGAAGATCAAACCTTTATCCGCTTCCCCGTACGTACGGGCACGATTATTATTTCAGGTTACCTCTCGCAAAGTGTACTTGCGCGCGCGCGCGCGCTTTATACCTCGGAGGTAAAACCGGCTTGGAGGAGCTCGCGGAGAACGAGGTTGCCTCCCGCAGGAGGCGGCCCGCGCTCCCACGGGAGACGCCTCGTCCGTCTGCTTACCTGAAAACATCGGGTTTCCTTCGTTTCTTTAATGCTCCGTGTAGCCGCGCGCCGCGCTCATTAAACCATTGGGACATCGTTATTTTCCCTTCTTCGCTCTCATTTCTCAACCCGATGAACACGCTAATGTTCTCTCACAACGATCGGCGTTTGACCGTTCGGTTCGGAGCTTTAACTTTTGTGAGTCTTATCCTCGAAGTGAAGTCGGTAACTTGCAAGTCTACGTTTCTCTGAAACTGTGCGATTGTGAAAACGTCCGGGAAAAATAATATTGTGTGTGTGTGTTTTTTTTTATGTTTAAGAATTGTTACGTCAGACCGAGCGAGTATTTCAAGCTAAAATGCTGCGCAATAAAAATGTGTGTTACCGAATTCGCTAAGATATTAAAGCGGAAGTTGTGTCTAAATATGTTTATCTCAGTCACGAAAACGTAATTGACAAACGGCGTGACAAATATTGGTGGATCCGCAGAACGCAGATCGTTTACGTTGCTCTTGTTATTTAATAGGTTTGAAGATTCATAATAGATCTCTACACAAGAGTAAGCTGCTATCATGAATAAAAACCGTTGCAAAAACACGATTGCGTTCCGCCAAACGTGGTTATTATATTTGTCTTTTTGCAAAAGTACACGACGTTCGAAGTTCGGACGATACATGTTTGTCGTTTGGAGATACATAACATTTTCAGAACAACTATTATTTATGTGCACAATGTAATGATAAAACGTCACGTTGAGAAGAAATGTATTTCACAAAACGCTTTTTGACATATGTAGCGCGCGATTTTGACATTTTCCACGCTCGTCGCTTATTCATCGAACAATTTTGACACGCCGCAAAATGTGATAACGCGTTTAGTTATAATCTGATCTATCTAAGACGAGGTGATAATCAACGCATGTGACACATATGCTTCTCGCTGCGGCGAGAATTACTAGCGCTCGTGACGCGTTATCTAAACACGCGATTATTTTTTCGAGATGAAATATTTGCCCTCCAGAATTGTACAAATATATCGATTTTTTCGCGAGAGAAAGAGAGAGAGAAATACCGTTTCTATATAAAAACAACATTTCAACATCTAAAGGTAAAACCAAAATACAAAATAATATTTGTTCGTGGTAGACGTACACAGAAGAGAACTTTCTATATCTTTCCGAGATATTTTGTTTTGCGTCGTAAAAATTATTTGATGACCACTTTATCGACGAAAAATAAATGACGCTAAAGCGTTACTGCGGTTGAGAAGGGGGGGGCGGAAGATATCGTTTGGTACGTTATAAGTGTGTAATGGGACTTTGGTTACGAGATATATCGACATAATATGCAGCGCGGGGGATCACCTGCGCCACCTGCGCCACCCCATCACCATTTCGGAAGGAATTGGGCCGCGTGGCAATTCTTCTCGTTATATTAGAGAGATGACTATGACGCAGAGCGGCACCCCCTCCCATCTGATCTCTTAAGCCCGAGGCTTGCCGAACGTGAAATAGCGTTTCCCGATATTTTTGTTTGGTCGTAGGATAAACTGAGAAAATGAGTACCTTCGCAAACTGTTGAATTTTAATTCTACTACGCGTTTGCGTGCGTATTAAAATTGTTTTTGTTTTTTTTACCAAAATACACGCGTGAAAAAGAAAAATATATAAAAAATCCAAGAGATTAAAGCAGATCAAGTAATAATACGCGCTCGGTTCCAAAGAAATAGATACTACGCGCAGAAGCGGTAATGACTCTAAGTATAGCCGAGTCTTTTTGTGACACGGCGATGAGACAAACGTTCAAACCTCTCTCGCATGCGTTTATGTATTATTAGTATTATTATTATTAATATTGTCGAGGGAATATTGGTTTCTTTTTGCTGTAAAGGAGCACCGACACACAGAAAGAAAAGAACGCGGGAACAGATGAAGGAAGAGAAAGAATGGATACAGGTTAACGCCTTATTGCAGCCTCCAGCTGAAGAAAAGAAGAGGGAGAGAGAGAGAGAGAATGAGAAATCGACCTTCGAAGGGCTGCCGCGAGTAACCCCCGCCGGGACCAGATTATTCATCCGGTCGAGTTACTTTTCTCTCCTCTCTGTATCTCGTCATTGCGCGCGAACGTTTTTTTTTTTTTTTTTTTTTTACAGCGTTTATTCAATCCTTGTTTTTTTTCATTTCGATATTGACTGACGCGATCGACTCTACGTCAAAATAAATGTTAAATTAGTTTTTATCCCGAGTCTGATTTCGAATTTTTGTGGTTTTTATCGATAATCGACTTATGTCACACAATGACATTTTTATCTCGCTCCGACCTTTCTCTCTCCCAAGCTGACAAATTACCGAGTGGCGAAAAGTAACGCGAGCTAAATTACACGACGCGCAAAACTTTCGCGATGCCCGCGATGGAAATTCGTCGGACGGATAAGCGAAAAGTTGCCGAGCCGCTCTCGTGACAGATTGAAATCTCTGACATTAAGAAAATGGGGAATCTCGAATCCCGATGGGAAAAGCCGGCAACTCCTCGGGCCCGATGGTGGGTGACGGCGGCGCGACGGCCGGGGATGACGGTCGGCAGAGAGAGATGGTTGTACCATCACTTGGAATATCCCTGTCTCGCGCGAATTGTCTCCCAGGATCTTGTAATAATTGTCGTGACAGATTTGAGAGGTTTTGATGAAAAATTCACGTTGAAGACGAGAGAAACAAAGGCGAAAAAATTTTTTCTTGTTATTTGTACACAAGAAGCGCATACTGTATTATTTGTTCTTGTATGTACATGAACAACCTTTAGGAACAAAATGCGTAAATTCAGAAAAAAAAAAAAAAAAAAAAATGCACAAAACATCAATAGAAAATGTAGACAAAGATATAGTGATTTGACGCAAGTGAAAAGTGAATGCACGATTCTGATTTGAAACAACAATGTAAAATAATCAACGTGAAATAATCGCATCGAGCGGTCTTGATCTTGACTTCCCTCTGGGAAGCTGGAAAGTCCTGTAGAGCCGGTCGGTACAGCTGCGACCAAGTGGAAGCTGCGAGGGGAGTAAAGAGGGCGGCTGAGGGTAAAGAGGAGGAGGTTCGGGAGGACAGACGCTCTTGGGGTGCGGCGGAGGATTGAGGGGAAAGGAAGGTATATTATGGGGAATGCCAGGGGAATCCCAAGGGACCCTAAGAGCAGCCCCGTGCGCATGCGTCGAGCTGATTAGTTCCCCTCCCCCCTCTTTTGCCCTCTTCTCATCCCTCCGTTCCCTCTCCCTCTTTTGCGTTCCCGAGTGCTGGCAGCGCCAGAGGAGAGCACGGAGTCCCTCGGGACCTGGCCCCGCTGCCTCTTCGCGCCCACTCACCCTCTTCCTCCTCATCGCTGCGTCTCTTTCTCCACCACTCCCTCTTCGTTCGTCTTTCTCCTTATCTTACTCTCGTGTTGTCGTTCTCTTTCTTTCGCCGTTGTATCTTCCAGTTCCTCCTCTCTTTACGGTAGCTTCTCCTTTTTACGTTGTTGCGTCTTACACTCCCGATACTGGCACCCACTAATAAAACCCTCCTTTCCCCACTCTCTTCGCTTTCATCTATCTGTCTTCATCTTACTCTGTATCTTCATCTCTCTTCCTTCTCTTCCCGCGCTCCCTTCATCTCCACGTCTGGCACGTGTTCTCCTCTTTCCTTCTCGTTCTCCTTCCTTCTCGCTTTCCACGTTTTACGTCCCGCGTCTTATATTCCCGATAGAGCGTCCGCTAATAAAGCTGTATTTCGTAAGCCCCTGCGGGTTCTCCGAACATTTTGGGGAATCGCGTTTCCATGACGCGCACGCGGTCGCAATTGCATGTTTAGTCGGGTCGCGGTCGATGATGAGTAATTTATTCGAGGGTGGATTGCGAGTTAACAAAATGCAGAACAATTTTCTGCTCTTCGTCACGTCTTCCCGAGAAAAATCACCGAAAAAACAACAGATTCGCCATTTTTTTCGACTAAAAATTGGAATTTTGAAGGATTTTTTGTCATTTACTTTTTTAGTACGTATCTAGCTCTGAATATTATTTTTTTCTATGACGTACAAACTATTCGACTTTTTATTTTGCAAAGATAATAGAATTGGAAATTAACCAACTCGAATCAAAGTTCCTCTGAAACCCGAGTCGAATCGCCCGGATAGGACACTGCCGTCCGTATATGTTTCGAGTCGCTTGTTTTCCGGCGGCGTCCGCGTCGAACATTTACGATGTAAGCTGGTGACAAGCAAGCGGGAGTCACGAGTCTCAACTGACTCCTGATCCAGAAGCAAGGAGTACTGGTTCTAGATACAATGGACGCGCTTTCTCGACGCGACTGTACTTGGCGATATAAGGATGTCCCAGGTGACGAGCTGCCTCGGGCCGTGGCGCAGCTCCTACGTATCCCACGGGACCGACTCCAGGCCTCTCTATCTCTCTCATCCTTCCCTTCCTCTTCACCCTGCTTTCCTACCCCTCTTGTTACCCACCTACCCATCCCGTCGCTCTTCGTCCTTCCTCTCCTTCGTAAACCCACACGACGAATCCTTGGCGTAACTGTGTTTCGCCCACGCTCACATCTACGCGAATCCCTCACGTTCGCGTGTGCATTGCACAAAATGCACGAGGACGCGCTTCGCGCGTATAGGCGCATACACACACACACATCCCGACACATTTTTCGCGGATGCAACCGTAGTCACGAAGATACTCGAACACGCGCGGGTAATTCGTCTTCTTTTCCCGGTTACATCCCGGCAACAATGTGCGTGGAACCGAAACGTATTTCCGTGGCGCCGCGGACAAATAGGTTGTGTGTACACAGTATATACGGTCTCATTATAAAGTCGTTCTCTCCGTGTCGTCACTTTGCACTCCGTATGTTCTATCACGTATAAGGTACCTACTACGCGCGCGACCGAAATCCTCTTGCGCAGGGGGAGGGGGAGGGGATACGATTTTCGATCGCGAGAAACTCGGACGGCACAATTTGCCAAACTAATTTGCTCGAAATTGAATGAAACACAAATGTAACAATATTTTTTTGCACCTTAATTTCTGTAAACTACCGCGTAATGAAGGCGATTTTGTCTCGAAAACGCAGCTAATGCAATTATATTGTCGCAAACAGCTTTTTGACGGGAAAAATTGATTCCGAAGCGCGTTATACTGTTCTTTGCGGGGCGCGAGGCATTACTTTTCTGATAAATCGTTTTTCGCTGCGCAAAGCGGCTTTCCGGAGAAAACGTTCCCAGGCGAAACGGTATTACGAAGTGACACTTCGGTCGCGCTTTAAATTGAACAATTCGCAGCCGTCGCTCGCTCCGCGTCTAAGCGAAGACCCAGAGAATGGCGAACTCTTCTTTCGAGCGCGAGATTAGCGCGGACACACCGGAGATTAGTCCGGCGACTGCAATCGCGGCTTCGCTCCTGATCTGCTGCGGGATAACCGACAAAAGGGAAATACCACCTGTTATTTCTCTCGCGCGCGAAACGAGAGAGAGAGAGAGAGAGAGAAAAGAGAAAGAGCCTCCGTGCGTGTTAGATGGATGCGCGAAAAGGAATTCTCGGATGGAAACTCACCTAATAACTACGACTAATAACTCGTGGCAGTCGTTCGCCACGAGTAAAGAAGCTCCTTCCCGGCTCTTCCCTCCGATAAAACTTGTCAGTAACTCGAGGAGATAAAAGGTATCAGTATCCCGAGGCTATACTAACGATCCTGCTCCTAAAACCTACATTCTTGTGACTCACTCGCTCGCTCTCTCTTTTTCTTTCTTTCTATCTCTTTCTCTCCTTCTCATCAATTTTCGTATAACGTCCTTAGTGCTTCCCATCGTTTACTTATACGACGTCTAATAATCCAGAAAAGCGCAAACTACTTAAAATATGTGCAGACTGGAATAAAATAAGACTAAAATAATGACTAAAATCTGCACAGTGTTTTTAAAACTGATACAAAATATAACACGTAACTATATATATGTTATCTAAAAGATAAACTAAAAAAGTTTCGGAATTGATTGACACATTGTGCGCAAATATAGGTCGCACCTATGCAAACAAAAAACAAAAAAATATGTGGAACTGTTCGCGGTGATGCCATTAGCGCGAAATCGGCCGCGGCGCATTGAAGCAGCAAAGTTTCTCGCGTGGAACACATCAGAATGCATCGCGAGGGAAGGGATTTTCGTTTTCTCCCGGTCGATGACGTTCCGGGACACACCGGTGAGCTGCTCTCGTATCGAGATATGACTGAAGCAGTCGTACCCCCGGATACCTGGGAGACCCGAGGGCCAACGCGGCGACGCAACCCAACTTAACTTTTGCACGAACATATGGTATCGGAGTACCGCGCTAACTTTATGCTAATCTTCTCTCCTTAGGCTGTATACCGGCACTTCGCACAATGAAAGCCTGCGTCGCGAGGAAACTCGCCCGTCCTGTTACTCGGTACTACTTTTCGCAGCTTCTCGCGAGTTAACTTTAAAGGGACATGCGAATCCTCGCGAATGTGCATAAAAGCATTATATGTAGTTTTTTACGCGCACGCACGATGTCTTCGGAAAAATCTTCGAAAATCTTATATAATATTCGTATAGGATTTTTTTTATTCCCGTATTTTTTTTGTAATCTAATAAAAATTGTATTAATATTTTAAAATTGTATTATAATATTTATGTTAATATATTTCCACAATTCTGTTTTAATATTGTAAAATATTAAATGTTAAAAGTATGAATATTACGTGAATGTGTTAAGTTATATTATCGAATTTGAAATTTGAAATCATTATATTGATTTAGATATGAAAAAATTTTTTATTTGATTGTATATTTCTAAAAAATTACGTAAATCTTCCTACACGCATATTTCTCTAAAAATATAAAAAATATCGAAAACAAATAAACTTGTGTGATATTTTTTAAGCTTGCGTGAAACTCTTCATCGAGCTTAGCCGGAATGTGGCTTCGAGAGAACGTTTTTATAGATCGAAATTTCGCCGCAGCGGAAGCACCCCCGCGGACTTCATACCACGGCACACGGAATGGACCGTAAAGGGGTGTACACACCTGCGTGTCGTAAACGCGAACATTACGAGGCCGTAAGCTCTCGCGGAACCAGTTAACCGGAGAATTAGCGGCGCCGGCAAACTCGAAATTACGTGCGCGTACACGCGGCTTTTGACATGGCTCGGAAAGGGTCCGACCCTTGACAAACGCGTTGAGAGAGAGGAAAGGGGGGTTGTGTATAAATTTCGCCGGGTGGCACGCTTCATTTAAGTGCGCCGGACAGCGGTCAGTGTTAAAGCCGCTGGAACTTTTGGCTTAATCCGAAACGTGAAGGGAAAACGTTTAGATACTGAGAGATCTCTCGCCATGGACATAGTGATCGAAAAAAAAGAATAAAGGAATATAAGAACACAGCGTGTATTTGCTTGAAATGCTTTGCCGTTCAATTAAATAAAAAAACTATTCTCTTTCAAATCTCTCAGTGGTAATCTTCATTTGATATTTTTAATATCCGCGCGACAAACGAGACTGATTACAAATTTATGCGCAGAATAACGAAATTAGACATAATTTCTCTCTCTTTCTCTTTCCAAGTAGCTAGCTTCGCATTTTTTATAAGACTGCGAAAGTTGTTTCTTGGGGAAAGAAATCGGTCGCGTATGGATAACATCGACGAAGAGTAGACGCGCCCCAGCAGAGACATCGGTCCAAATTAATTCCTACATAGTCGATACATACATACGCTCACATACACGCACACACGCGTATACACAGTATATCTGCAGTATATATACATACATATATATACATATATATATATGTAGCAAGGATACAGAACTGATAGTCCTGCAATGGCGGAGTACAAGGAACAGCCATCTTTCTCAGAAAGAAATTAAAGTTTTCCCCGAGGTATAGTCTTCCCCGGTCCTCCCCGGTCCAACCGTCTCTCTCTCTCTTTCTCTCTGTCTCTCTCTCTCTCTCTTTCTCTCTTTCTGTCTTTGTCTCTTCTTCTCTCACCGCTATCTTGAGCCGCGTCTCGGCGTTAGGGCCGGGAAGGTCGAAGGATACTGCCGTAGAACGTCGTGGTATGCCGTGTTGTGAGGGGGTGGTCGTAGGGTGGCACTGGCTAGCCCATTGCTATTGTTTGTGACGCTCCCCGGGGACGGACCTGCCCTTAACAGTGGCATGTGCCGATGACACTGTACCGGGTGTCCGCGATACCACTTGCCTCTGTCGCCCTCAATGCATCCGATCTGATCATTAGACGACCCGAGAAGCGAAATCCTATCAATTATAACCTATGATCGTTGCATCCGCGTCATTGTACAACAACTTCGCAGCAGAGATTTGTATAAATTAATTAAATGTAGATTTTCTTTTGTTATTTTTTTAATATAAACATATATATATATATGTGTGTGTGTCTATTTTTAGACGTGGCATTGTGGAACTTGTCGCGTGTACATTCGTAGTCACGAATTATGAAAGCTCATTTCCACCCGCGGTCATTATGCCACACCGATGGTCAAAATTAGCTTATACGCGCGCGCGCGCGCGCGTGTGTGTGCCGGCGGTGTCTATTATTTCCGGATGAATTAGCTAGGTTCAAAAGTCGCGGCAGCGGCAACTGCAATTCCATTTCCCCGGGAAAAGGGACCGCACACTCGCGTTTTATTTCGTCGGCGGTTTCGGCGGTGGCGTCGATGATATCGGCCGAGACGGTCAATTAAAAACATATCAGCCGGCCAGACGCTTCGAAATTTGAGTGCTGAGCGAATTGGAACGCTCTCGGAAACGCTGCGTTGACTCATATCTTGCGCGAACAGAGGGTAGAATCTCGATGATATATAAATATCCAAATTACTCGGACAATATTCAAACATCTCGAGTTTTCGCAATTGCTATTAATTAAGAATTGGATTTTGAAGTTGCACCTCTTTAATTTTACGCATCTGTAATTTCTACGTTATTTCCAAGGTAACGTTTTTTTCTGATATTTTTGCTTACTCATTTAAGAGAAAAATTCTTTATTGCAATTAAAAGATTTCGGTATAAGAGTTGTTGTTACGCTTCTCAATAGGACGGTGTGTATAGTTTCACGTGACGATAGAGAATAAGCATACCGTTAATAAGAAGACAAACGTAAATTAAAGGGTCAGCTTACCATGATAATTTGTATTGTCACGTGACGCTTTTGCTCTCGCAATCTAAGGGTCGTCGGCGCTTAATTGGGCTGTCATTACGCGGACGTCTTGCGGGGGCTCGATTTAAATTACGTAAAACGATATTAATGATAAATCGACGACACGTGTGATACGAAATCATTCTTCGCGCTCGCGTGTTTTGTTTCATGTTATTTAGGCTCGGTACACACTGTAGAATCATTTTAAAAAAACCATGAATCAGAAGTAATCGTCGCAACAGATCATTTCGCCGTCCAAAAAGTATCGAAAAAAAATAATTGTCGCCACTCGGATTTTAATTGATTTCTCGCGCATCGAAATAAATCGTCGAAAGTATCAATTGTCTCTTTAGTATCTCGGCTCTCTGGTATTAAAATAAACACACAACGTAAACATCTGCGATACAATCGAAATATTGTAATAGCATCTTCACGTCTTTTCGCGCCCGAATCTAATTCCGAACGGAATGAGAACCACGAGCGTGAGAGTCACTGGCGCGATCCCGCGGGACCACTGGGAGCAGTGGGAAGCCTCTGTACCCGTGCTGGGGCTATACCGGGCTACGCCGTGGAGAGGGCGCTCCCCAAGGAGGTAATTACCCTCCCTGCCGCCGCCCGGCCACCCACAAGCCATCGCAACTTCAACTCCTGCCGGAGTTACATGCTAATACAAAACCAAAACCGGTTCCCAACAGCTTCGCTCGCTGCCGGTCGAATTCCCAAAATTCATATACATACATATCGCACACGTATGTACGTTACGTTATATGTATGTACATACATATATATATATTGTATATATATATATATGCACAATACATACAGTGACAATGCGGACAAGCAGAAGCGCGCGAACGCGTGAAAAATGATGCTGGATGGTCGCGCGATGCAATCGATTCCCAGTATATTTACGCGTAATATCTGACCGGTGCGGTGCGTTTAATGTATGTCGCGTCAATGCAGAAATTGCGGTTAAATTTTTTTTCCCTCCCGCGCGCAAACACGAGTTAAATAAATTTTTTTTCCGAGCTGTATTTTATACACAGACTATTTGCTATCTAGTATGTGTGTCAAAAAAAAAAAACAAAAAAGTCACATCGCGCAACGCTAGCGTGTTGTAATACGCGTGTTGCAGCAACAGAAATTTATTCGCATAAAAAGGTTCAGCACAGTCGGCAGCAAAGTGCGGCAACGCGTATATTGTTTCGAATGTGCCGTACAAATAAATTTTTCGCATTTGTTTTCGCAAAATGAGGAATAAAATCGCAAATGTTATCGTCATCGCGGATTACATTTGATTTTCGCGTTTTCGTCCTTTTTTTTTACGAAAAAAAAGGGCAACAATGATTATTTCTCTCAAAGGAATCTCCGTATTTTTTTTTTCCAATTTCGTGTATCCCTCCGTTCGACGTCACGAGAGCGCGGAGACTTGTGTGTGTGTGCGTCTGTGGAGAGAGTTTGTTTTTCCATAAAAAAAAAAAAAAACCTTTATATCCCACCTGAAATTTTTATTCTATATTTCGTTTCGCGTTGGGCGTTTCGTGTGTCGCTGCGAGGCGAATTCGTTTTTTAATTGGCAAATTTATTTGTTGCGTCCTGTACACGCGCGCGCACTCACCGAAATCGCCCTGCGGATCGCTTCGTGTTACAAGGATACAGGGATATTACGATTTTACGTCGGCAACACGCGTATCACTCGATAACATTCTCGCCACGCGGAATGTCCGGACGTAATGGTTCGAGGTATCGGTTTTTAGGTATCGGATGACGGTGATATCGAAACAATTTTGCGAACGAGAGAGCACCCGAATGCGATTCCGGATTTTCGCGCACGGATTAAATATTCGCTCGCACAATCTAGGGCGCCGCAAAAATTCGTGATTGCGCGCGCCTGGAAATGAATAGGCCAGTTTTCTTTTCTCTCTTTCTTTCTCTCTTTTGGTTTTTGTTTTTTTGTTTTTTTTCAGTCAACTGTGTGACCTCTCTTTTTTTTCTCTCTCTCTCTCTCTGCGCATTTTCGGTAACAACAGCGAACTGATTACTAACGGCGGCCGATCCCAAGCGTGCAGCTTTGGAACTCCCAAAAGTCATACCCGTAAAAAAAAAGACTATTGCGCACCGCGGACTTCCGGGTTATTTATACGAGTTATCTCGTCCCTGAAGCGCGCCGCGAACCCGCGCGCGCGCGCGCGCGCCCGTCCGCGTCGCGCAGTTGTGCAGCTGCAATGTTCGCGCCGTGACTTACGAGCGATGATAATTCCCAGCAGCTTGAGTGCCGTGGCTTTTCGCTCCACCGCAGTCTTAACGTTTTATTCCCCGCCGCGGTTTCCCGCGGTATCATCTTATCAGTGAGTTATTTGCGCGGCGCGCGTTACTGAAGCAACGTGGAAGAAGAAATTAACTAAGAGTTCGCGACTCGCTGAGGTCTTCTTTCTGGTGATTTGCCGTCTGACGGGTAGCGCTTTATTCCGACGCGTGATGCAACAAGATTATTTTGCTCCCGAACTGTAATTGTCACATATTGTGTTCGATTTTTATTTCCCTGAAACATACAAGTTCCAAGAAAAAGCACACAAGAATAAAATGCAATAACGTTTCCAAGTAAAAGAGAAAAAGAAATACACATTAGAGTCAGCTTCTCAGCGGAGAACTCGTTACAATCTCTCGCGATCGGCTCGCTTCACTCGTCCGATATTACGGGGCACCTAATAAAAATAATCCCCCGATACGCGCGAAAGTACGTGCGGAGAGCGAGCGCGCGAATATTTTATCACTCGCGCCGCGCTAATAAAACCGCGCGATAAACAGCATCGACCGGCTCGCGTTGCCGATGTATCATACTATCGGTTACGAAGACGTAATTTTTTTTTTTTTTCGTTGTATCGACGCTGACGCCGTAAAGTTCGATTATCGATGCGCGCGGTTTGGTCGTCGCGGTTGTTTCCCGCAAGTTGTGCTTAAAGTCGCGCGTATTCCGGTGGGAAATTTGAATTTTGGCCGGTCTTCCTCGTGCTGTATGCACGTGTGCTTATGTTCCGCACACGTGTATGTGTGTGCGCGTGTGTGAGGTGTGTCGGTCCAAGGCGGTTCGGTCTCCTATGCGCAGGAATGGGCTGTGGGAGCCAATATCACCGGGGTATGGCTCCCGCGGGATCGCCGCGCTCCGCTCTTTTCCACCCTTTCCCGGTATTATTCGCGTCCGCGCGAGCGGCATCATCTGCGCGGCGCCAGGCGTAGGCTCCGCGTATCTCCGAGCTCGTTCCGCTCGATCGCCCGAAATCCCATGAAATTTCAATGTGGAATCCTTATTAAGGATCCGGCCTGTGCGCGAAACCGGGTTGCCCGGTCGGTCGAGGATTTTGGCACCGTGTTAAACAGGACCAAGTTAATAGAATGATTTAACTCTGTTTAAGACACCTATGTCAAATCTGTTAATTCTTAATAGTTAAACGCGGTGTGTGTGTGTGCGCGCGTGTCTTAGATGAAAATTTAGATCTTAAAGAAGAAGTACGATGTTTGTTTAAAATAATAATATCTTTAAAATGTTTTCTTAAAATAGACTTTGGATTAATATTTATCGAATGTTTCGTCTTCACAAAATAAGTCGGAATAATTTTACTAATACAATTAGTGTGTTGTTTTTTTTTCTATTTCAGATTTCCTGCAAGATGGCGGGCCAACTTCCGTCCAGGGTCCTGATTTGGAGAATCAGAACAGCCTCGACAGCGGTGAGCCATTCGTTTTATTCGTGTCGAATATATATTTGCGTTATAAATAGATTACGCGACGAGCGTTAACGTTATATGTGAAGTACAGGCGAGATTCTCTTACAAATGTCGCGCTTATCGCTCGTTTTTAGACTTTTAATTATCTTCACGTCCGCAATAAATTTCACTTCGCAATTACAGCGCTTAGAGAGGATCGCCTACAGATCGTCTTTGCATTAAAAGTACAGTATTTCTCAGTGATCCGTACATATTCCAACAGACAACCCCGTCAGGCTATAAAAAAGGGATTGCTCCCCTTCGCGTCTGCAATTGCTCGTTTTGACTGGTGGAAAATTCGAGGATAAGGTTCTCGAATGGCGCGGCAGGTTCGAAACGGAAGGATTTAAAGAGACTTTACAAGAAACTTTGAATTACGATGTACGAACGAGATCTCGAACAGCGGAGGTTTCCGCCTCGACGTCGAAGGGATAAGTACAAAGTGGAATTGACCTCAGAGGGAGAAACCTTCGCTTTTATGCTCGGAGGGTTCTCCGAGAAATCTCTCGAAACAAACGGCGATGCATTTGGGTCGAAGTGTTTTTAGTACATATCGAAGTCTAATCGAGAGTTTCAATTAAAACAGACAGAACATTTTAACGTAATAGTCACTCTTTTTAGAGAAGAGACATTAAAGACATTAAAATAAATTTACACACACACATAAAATTTTCTCATTACTAAAACAAACATTTACCGTTCATCAGTTTCCGCAATGCTTGTTGTTAACGCGAAACGCGATAATATGCTAATGCGAAATACTAAATAAGGGAAATAGTGTTCCCTCGCAGCTTAAATGACAACTAGGTAGTACTCTCAGACACATCTTCTCTCGGCGCACGAGTCACGAATACAATGGGATCTCATGCATTCGACATATGCTCTCTGTAACTCGATTACCTTGTAACAGTCAGAGCTTTGGTAAGGGACGGAGAGAGCTTGAGCCGACTTAAGTTGACTAATCTCTGTTCGGCTCCGTAGCGTGGGCAGACTATACCAGCGCCCGATAGATAAATCTATTGGATGTCAAAGTCATCTCGCGGAATTTCTATTTATTCTTTCGAGAACGATGACGTGCGTCATTTTAGCCGTTTCTCATTTCCTCTGACTTCCTTTAATGTTAGAATAAATTTTTTTCTTGATGTATAAAAACTAAATTAAAAATATATAAATATAAATGTAAAAAGTTGAAAACTGCAATATACGACGGGATTTTTTTTATTGCGATTTAAAATTGCACAATTTGCCGATCTGATAATGGCGTGCCTTTTAATTTTATTGCGTAACGATTTTATTATCTTTTTTTTTCGACACTTGCACCGGAAATACATGCTCGAAGTTGATACTTCTGGAAAACGTTGCGATCCGTCAGCGAGAGAAAATCTCACGGAAACGCCAACCATTACTTTGCCGGAAATTCGCGAGACTCCTCCGGCCCACCCAGCTGCCGAGCTCTCCCCGATGACTGCGCAATAATTGGGGGATTACCGCTTTCATAATGGCTAACGTAGTTTCCGCGAATTCGACATACGCTTATATACGCGGTGATTCGATTAGCGCGCACTAACAGAGGGATCGGGCTTCGAGTTTGAGACGAACTGGGCGAAGTTGGCCGGCCCTGGTCGAGGTTGGCGGAAGAGAGTTGGGAGAAGGGGGGAGTCGGTTGGGTCGGTCGGTCGGTCGACCAGCTTGGCCGACGGCTAGCCAGCTAGCTAACGCACTCCTGGGAAGACGTAAATGTGTCCCTTTAGTGCCAGCTTCCGTCCTGCGATACGCCTGCCAAAGGGCTTCGTCCACTTCGTCTCTCTCTTCCTTTCTCGCTTTCTCCCGCGTGAAAGCGTGTGTCTTAGGATCCCATTGATGCACCGACATTCATTTTGCCGCGGGATTCGCGTGCGATCGTTCGTTTCCTCTATCTCTCGTCGAAGTCGATCGAAATGTCGCGATCTTCGATCGGGAAACATTGTCTCATAAACAGTAAATTTGAAAACGCTTGTTTTTGAAAAAAAAAAACAATAACACGCAAAGTCGATGTCGAGCAAAACAGATGTAACGTATATTTTAAAAGTAAGCGATATTATGAAAAAAGTACGAAACGTTTCGAGCTCTTACGTTCTTTATAATAATAATATTATTATTATAGATATTTTTATATATTATAGATTATTTTATATTTTATTTTATATTATATTTTATATTTTATTTTATATTATATTTTATATATTATATATTATAGATTATTATAGATATAATAATATTATTATAGATTAAAGTTGTGTAAATAAGAAGACCAGGTGATTTCACAATCACTTTGAGTTGATTACGTTCTTTATAATAATATTATAAAGAACATTCTCACGTGAGTCTTCATCAGTCGCAAATTAAAAAAAAAATAAATTACAATTAAATTCGGTGGTAAATGAGAGTGAGTGCAAAGTTTGTTAGAGAAAAATTCTTTATAGGACGTGCGCTAAAGAATTTTTCTGATGAACTTCGCACTCATTCTCGTCTACCATCGAATTTAATTGCAATTTATTTTATTTTGTTTTGTAATTTGCGACTGATGAAGACTCACGTGTGAGAACGTTCTTTATAATATTATTTACTTTTAAAATATACGTTACATCTGTTTTGCTCGATCGACCTTGTGTTTTATTGTTTTGCTTGTCTCATAAAATTTATTGTTGTAAATATCACCGGATGTGAAAACAATTTGTACGTGTTTCTCGAAAGTTTCACCGCGAAGATAATTTTGGAAGAAAATGCGAAGATGACGCCGTACGTGTATTTTCTCTGATATCTCTCGCGGTTCTTCTCTTCTCGCTTTTTTTTTTTTTCTTATCTTCATCCCGAGTCAACAAACAACAATGCATTAACTTGCGAGTCCGTTCAAAACCGACGGCAAATTAAACCGACACGTGGCCTACGTGGCCAAACAATTCTCACAAATTGGCCGTAACGCCGCTACCTTCTTGCTTTTCACGATTTATCCTGGCATCCTCGGGAGTTTAAATCGGAATAAGTTCGCGCGCGGCACACAAAGAGAAGCGTAGCGTGTGCGTTCTTATGAAAGGACTTGGATTTCACGGCGCGGTTACCAGACGCTACCAGTTCGCTTATATGTGGCAGCAGCAGTTTGTACTTAGAGATGCGCCAACCCGAGCTTGTCGGACGAGCAAACACTTAATTAACCCTTCAAGTTAGCTCTCTCTAGCCTCTCTCTTTCTCGTCTCGCGTTCTCATCGTCTTCTACTACGTCTTGAAATGAAAATAGCACTCTACTTGGGATATAGCAGAGACTCTGTCGAGGTTCGTTAGGAATTTCTGTTTACAGCTACAAATGACTAAATAGACTTTAACGAAGAACAAACGAAGAAAAAAAAGTAATTCGCTTGATTAGCTTCTTACGCAAAAAAAATCGCAAGTAGTCGCAGACGTTTTAGTTTTTATCAGTCAACACACGGAATAATACTTTTTGGTGTAAAACCCCTTCATCAGTTCTGTTCAAACAACCATCCAAAAAAATTAAAGGAAGAACATTCTTTTCTTAATATATTTATTACTGCTTAATTAAAAAAAATTATAGAATCGCGTGCTGTATATAAATGCTTCTACAGCAATCTGCGCGAAGGGAGGTTGAAAGCTTTTGTGGAAGAAGCGGTATAAAGCCGCTTCGCCAGGAAGATAATCTTTCGAAGTCAAAACTCGCGCGGGACCGTCTTGAATTAAAACGAAGTCGTTTCAACCCTTCGCGGCCGTAAGGGCTGCTTATCACGACGTAGACGACCGAGGAAGAACGAAGAGAGAGGGAAAGAGAGAGAGAGAGAGAGAGAGAGAGAGAGAGAGAGAGTGTCACCCAACATCGGTAAAAGACCGTCGTGGACAAGTTCGGGCTCTTCGTCCCGGCGGGTATTCTCGGATTCGCAGAGATCCCAATCTCTTAGGCGGGTCGCATCTCTTTTCGGTTCCAGTCAGTCAGTCACTCGATCCCGTTCATCTCACCCCCTCTCTTTTCCGGTTCGCCCACACCTTCTGTGACTCCCTCCCCCTCTGTGTCACCCTCTCTATACTCAGGAGACCCATTGCAACTTTAAGCGCCTCGCATTACGGGCATTCGACTCGTTTCTCTCGATTCGGGGGGTTTCGCCCGAGGCTGCCTCCCTTCCTTACTGTGTGCTCTTAATTTAGCCATCTACTACCCTCCCGATGGCCGGAGGGCCACACTCCCCCGCGAGTCCTTCCCCACACCGAATTCATTTCAGATGTTTATCTCTCCGGACGGGAGAGAGAATCGGCTTGAAAACGGATTATTAAGTCCGGGCGATCGCGCGAGTTTCGTCGCGTGTGATCGAATGTCTCGGATCATCTTAAATCCGCTCCGCTTGTTTTATTTCGCAACGTCGGATTATTCCAGTAAAAAATTTCCTCGGGAATATTTCGTCGGGATTTCGTGTTGATAAAATAGTCGTGAATAAGTGTCATTTTTTTAGACGGCGCAAAACGAGAATGCAAAAAGATGACAATAATATATTACATAAGGAGAAAAGGACTGTTTATAGTCAGACGTTTCGTCCGTACAAAATTGTCGGGTACGTTTTGTAATACATGCGAGAACATATGCGTTGCAAACGTCAATTCTTCGCGTATTCCTATCGCGTGTTCTCCGCAACGCATCGTAATCATCATCATTACTCAAATTAAACGGGCCGGGTATTATTTTAATAACGGAAGCCCGGAGAAACAAATAATAATTGCGATATTTTACTGCGTTTCGTTAGCCGATCAATTATTGAAAGTCCGAGAAATGAGATAAATAATTAATAATTCACGAGTAAATAAATTATACAACGAATCGATTAATGGGACTGCACACTTTAAATTGTAATTAGTCAGTTGTAATTAATTTGCAATCGGCCAATGGAGAACCTTTTCAATTATGCGGGATTTCGGAACTCGGGTAGAGAATTCTCGGTTTATATAAACGCGCGCGAATGAATGAATATCATAATTTCTCTCTCGCGTTTCGCGCATCGATCGCGACTCGCGCCTTTTCCAAGAGAATTCAAGGGTGTCTTCGCTGGAATCACCAACCTCGGTTCCACAACCAGTAACAACCTCAGTTGACATGTTGAAAATTTAACCCGCGTCCGTCTTTGGACCCCGGAGGAGTTCCGCAGCTCGTCATTCATTATTCGGCAGGAGCGCAGCCTATCTTCGGCCCGGCATCCTTGCCGAAGCCGGGAATATTAGCGAACGCGGAGAAATCGTCCCGCGCGCTAAGAAACACCATTCTTGTGTAATTAGCAATCATAATTGCGCGAGATCCGCGCGGTCGCGTGTTTGCGCGTTTTGCAAGGCAGAAACGGAACAATATTTCTCATCAAAAATTTGAAATAACTTTTCCCCGCGCCAAAGTTTATAATTGGAAGTCGTATCTTTTACAGCTTTCGAAGTTTCAACAGTAAATATTCCGGTAATTATACTTTAAATTACGATTTTAATAAAGTAGAATTGTTGTTAAAATTAACCGAAACTTACGTTTTCGAGATTTTGTCGAATTAAATATTATCAACACGTTTTTGATAATATTGTGCAAAATTGTCGCGTGTAAAAATTACATTAACGCCACGTTACATTAATAATGCCCCAAATTCGACGCAACGACGGATTTTTTTTTTGTTGTTTTTTAAAAAGTGGTTTCTGTCGTATATAAAAATTTATTATTCGTCGAATCGATCAGAGCGGAACATCTTGTCAAAATTCGCGATATAAATGTTTCGTTAATTGACAATGTCGTCGGGTAGAAATTTGTGTCAGTCGCGCGCGGGCGCGAACGAATATATAGCGTATGTATCGATTGAGGTGCATCGCACGCGCGCGACGATGATCGTGGGTTAATTTCGTTCGTTCATCTGCAGGACGAGATTCGCCGTCGCTTATCCCGCATCAAGCATGACGCACGGTGGTCGGCGATGGTAATTAGCGCGGACGGACGTGGACACGGACGGGCACTTTAAATGTCCGCCTCTACGGGCAACACCGCGTCGGCTTAACTCGCTTATTATTTAATAAACTTCGGAAGTTTCAGCCGTGTCGGCGATCAACCGAATCCGAAATGCGACCCGGGTCGTCGACCCCGACGGTATCATTTAATCTTTCGATTTGAGCCTATTTTTAGCCGAAGGTTTTTGACTCGTGATTCGTTAAAATGAGTGATTCGTTTCGATTAAGAAAAATTATTTGGAATTTTTTTTTATTTAATTTCTCTTTTCTCTACATGTTTGTAAATATTGCGTATGCATTCACGCACATATAGTCATTACATACGCAACTAATGCGCTAATGAAAAAATATATACTGCAGCAGCTTGCGTATGTATATATAGCTTTCGTGCATAAGGTTTTTTTTTAACTGCAAAACAAAATAAAAAATGTAGTAATTCGTCTAATTACTTTAAGCTTGTAATCAATGTTTCACAATGTGTTGTTTCCTTTTATAGACTTTTATATTTTGCACGACATAATTGAAAATCTTTTTATTATATTTGATTATATGTTTAATTTTTATTTTTTTATAAATGATACGCAATCCTTTGCACATCAAGTGTTTTTACTCCGTTTATACGCGACTATCAATCTTATCGACTGACGGTAGAATCGATTTCTTTGCGTAGTGTAAGAAACTGCCGCCGCAGCGTTATTTGTCTGACAAACCCTTCTACACACGTGGTTGTATAAAAACTAAAAAGTTCTCTTACTATACTACATAACAAATTAATTAATATTTTTTCTATATGTTATAAAATAAATACTAAATGTATTAAGTTTTATATAAGCAATACTTTTATTTGTTTTATTTTATTTTATTTATTTTTATTCCTCTATTTTTATTTTGTTACTTTATAATATAAAATATTATAAATGGCACATCCCAATATGAACATATTTTAAAAATTATTAAAAGACAGTTCAGAATGTAATAATTAACAAGCTCTCTTTCTCTCTCTCCTTCTTTCTCTTTCTCTCTTTCTCTCTCTCTCTTCCACTAAATCCTTCAACCCTTCATTTGAAAGAAAAAACTAATCATTATAGGTACGTTTGTATCATCTCTTGCTAGAAAATTAACACTTGTGCTCTGGCTTCACGCCCTCTTCCTTCCGTTCAGGCCTTCAAGCTTTCATAGCTCTCTTCCGCTTTCAATGCTAATAAAATAATAAATACACGTCTTAGCAATAGGGGAAGGTAGACGATGCGAGAGGTGTGCGTCTGGAGGATTCGGGAGGGCGGAAAGAAGCGACGCGCATTTCGCACCTGCAAGATAGAGACCGCGCTCCTCTACTTCCACTTCTTCTTTTACGTCTCGCTTTCCTTCTTTTCCCCACCAGAGCCGTAGCGGGGGCTGCCTTTACACCCCCTTACAATGCCTCGGCGTGCATTACATACAACTCGGTTATTTCTCCAGGGAGTTTTCTCACGTGAATGCCGCGAGAGCACGCACATTTGCGCAACACATCGACGTCGGGTATTCGCGCGCGTGTATATGTAGTTCACGCACACCGATTCGCACCGATTCTTGAAAGGTGGCGCGGAGAGTCGCAAGAATCTTGCTCTTGGAAATTTCGTTCGTCACCGCGGGATTAGCTTTCGGGAATTATTAATTTTCTTGAGGGAGAAGCGCGCGTCTCTCTCGGAGAACGCGCGCGATAAAAAAAGATTAGTAGAACAATGGGAACTGACGGGAGCAAATTACCTGAAATTATCTTTCCGCTGCGCGAAATGGATCGCGGAATTAGAAACATTCTGACTCGCGTTAATGTAATTAGGAAATAACGAGTGTTGCGAACGAAAGAAAGAGGGACTGCGGAAAAGAAATTGATCTCAATCTTATGTGACAATGCAAGTTTTTTTATTTATTTTCCCTTTCTTTTTTCTTAACGAGAGACAACTAAGAAAAAGACAAATTTATTTTGATGTCAAAAAAGCTTCCCGACCATATATCATCATTTCTCTTCCCAATCGTTCATACGTGTTTTCTGGCACCTTGTTTAATCTAAATCCCATTATTCTTCGACTTCGATGTATCGATATTCCTCATTCGCACAGCGGAGCGCATCCCTCGTGTGCTGCAGCGTCCGTCGGGGATATGCTAGTAGTGGCGGTTCCTTATAGAGAATACGGGGATGACAGCGTGGCAGGGTGGTTGCAGAATGGGGGTGGTAAACCTCCTCGACCCTCTTCCTCTTTTCCTTTTCCTTTTCCTTTTCCTTTTCCTTTTCTCTCTCTCTCTTTCTCTCTTTCGCACACACGGCACCCACGGGAATTTAGGCGAAAACTTTTGCCGGGCCGCCCGAAGGCGGCGGAATTCTTATGACGGTGGAAAAGTTTGAGCCGGGCAGCTCAGCGACGTACTTTACCGCACGGCGATTTCGCGTTATCGCCCGGCTTCGACGACGCTTATCGTACCGTTGCTTCGCCGAGAGAATGCTAGAAACCAGAAAAACCGAGCGCGCAGTTTACTCGTTCACGTTTCGACTTTGAATTAATAATACCACGGCGCAATGTAATAAAGTGCGCGACACACACCCGATGATCTCCGACGCGCAACGACAAAAGTTTCCTTCTTTTTTTCTTCTTGCGCGAAATGAAATTTTTATATCGTCTTATCATGCGACGAAAAATAATTTCGACCGTTTAATTCCGTGGATAAACGGAAAACGCGGATGAATGAGTATAAAAGCAAGCCGAAAGATCGATACGCGCGATCTTCGCTTTTCGGCGAATAGAATTGGAAAGCGGTTAAGAGGCCTAATGAACTTCGACTGCGTATCGCATGTCGAGTCATCGCGCGTGGTAGGACAAACGTACAGTACCTATTAAATTAATCCGGACGAAGCGCTCTGAGTACTCGGTAATCATCATTATCCCAACCCGGGCGCTGGATTATTATGTTTTCCGCTCGCAATCCAGCTTCCGTTTCGACGACGTTTGTCCGCCGACGCTCGTTACGTTTCTGACACATTCATGGATGCGTACGACACGTACAAATAGTCGGTCTTGCAGACACGTTAAACCACTTGACGACTTTTTGTACTTTTGTAATAATTAATATCTCGAAATCCTTTTTTTTTTTTTACTACAGATAATTTTGTTTATATCTGAAAACAGATGTCTTGACATTTTTGAGAGTCGCACATTTTTCGCGTTACACACAAGTAGTACGCGTGTATCAAATCAAAGTTCGCTTCATCACTTATAAAACACACGGGCGTGTTCGACCACTTGCTCGATAACGTAATAAAACGTGTTCGAGAAGAAGCTGCTCTCCTACATCGTTCAGCATAACAAATTTAAGAGGATGCTGGACCTTCCTGTTTTACCATTATTTCGTAATTCCAATTTTTTGGAAAAACTAATAATCGGATTGAAAAACGCTTC